>WYDF02301607.1:0-15551 GCA_009867245.2 Adranes taylori
AGTACACGTACATTTTATATAGCAAGAGTACATAATTTTACTTGCCAAAAAGAGTACATGTATTCTTTAAAAAGTACGGTTGGTAACCCTAATTACAGGAGGTAGCAAGAGCAGTAAAGTAGCGTCTAATGGAACAAGAATTAGGCGGGAACTATGCGCAATGATATCTTTAGACGTACAAAATGCATTCAGGGGTTAGGTGGTAAAAAATAATGGTGACACTACAGCTGCGTGGAGTCTCGTTTTACGTAATTGACCCATTTTACGTTTAAGTAAGGACGTTTATTTCAGCCAAAGAATACTAAGATATTCAACAGTAGAAGGAAGTAGGGAGAAAGTGCTATCTTCTGGAGTGTCGCAGGGATCCGTTTTAGATCCACTACTATGAAACTTACTGTCTGATCCTCTCTTAAGGCAACACCTACCTAATGGGGTTAAATTGATTGGCTTTGCCGATGACATCGCACTACTTGGGAATAGGTTGAGATAGAAAGGATAGAATCAATTCTTAACGCTTCCATTAAAATCGTGACGACGGGCTTATGAAAAATGACCTGAAGTAGCTCTTGAAAACAGTTGCGATTATGTTTAGTGGAAAAAGGAAAGTGGAACATCCACGCATTTTCATCACTGGGAAGGAAATCAGGATGCTTACTCAAATGAAATATTTAGGGATCATTTTAGACAAAAACTTTACCTTTACAGAACATATACGAACAACATCTACAAAAGTGATGGTTCTTGCCACTAACTTAAGGAAGCTGATGTCGACGACAAAAGGCCCGAAAACTACAAAGCGCAAAGTGCTACTCCACGTCATGGAAGAAGTTATACTTTACGTGGCACCAATATGGACTAAAACCATCTGTGCAAAAAGAACAGGTAATATGTTTGCCAAAGTACAAAGAATAGGTCTAATACACATAACAAGCGCTTACAGAACTGTTCCAATCGATGTTCTCTGTGTAATTGCCGGGACTCCCCCGACAATTCTTTTGGTCCTAGAGCGGACTGAAATCTATGAAGTATGTTCTACAGCGAAGTCCAAAGCAGAAGCAGACTTGATACAAAGAGCTGCTAGAGACAGATTATATGATCGATGGAAAAATGAACGAGATAGCTCAACCAAAGGACGCTGGACATATAAACTGATCCGAAATGTCAGAATCTGATGTGAGATCAAACACAGGCCAATAAGCTTCTATGTAATACAGGAATTAAGCGGTCATGTGCTTGCATTGCAAAAACGCTCAAGTGCAGGATTCTGCGGAGCACACAATATTCAACTGTGAGGCATGTGAGCTACAGAGAAAATAATCCTGGGCGGCGAATTGTCAACTGAAAACTTAATCAATCGCATGGCAGTATCGGAGGATTGGGAAGCTAGCAACAAGATCTGCTGTGACATAATACGAGAGATAGATCGTCATGAAAACGGCTCTAACTTGGGTACCAGTCAAGACATCAATATAAATAAATAAAACGCAACCAATTTAACAAGCCTACCGGGCTACATATGGCATACAATAACAGGTAACATCAACAATCAGACAAAAACATTCTTCTGATATCTCCGAAGAAATGCCAAAAACAATACCATAGATGTTGGTAGAGTCTAAGAGGGACGGGTTTCGTGGGTATTACGTGTCTATTTGGAGACTGTGACTCGCACAGTTCTCGTCGCACTAGATGCAAAGATGCAAGCCAGCGGCGACTACCTAAACTACCAGCGGAGACTACGTAAACATATTCCCAATCCTCTATAAAATAAAAAAATATAAGTAATACAATTTTACTGAAAGAAATAGTTTTTATTGTATTGTTAATGGAAATTTCGATTCAAAATATAAATTAATTATTGAAACGTATTGTCTGTTAATAATTGTTTACTGTTTACATCTTTTACCACATACTGATAAACCAAATTAAAATACCGAGTGTATGCTAGTTTGAAGTTCTAATTTACATAAGTTAAGAATAAAATTCCCAACATAAATAAAGATACAAAACCGTACATATCACACCTATAATAATCATAATGCCACAGCCATTGACAATAATTAGACAGGAATGTTCTGGTTTTCTAAATAGTTTTAAAGAATAAAGCATTTTTCATTCTTTGCAATTATTCAATTCTATGAGAGTACGCAATAATTATACTGATAATTAATATAATAAAACTTAACGAGAGTTTAATATTAGTCGAATGAAACTTCTAAAAGACAAAGACGAAAAGTGGTTTAATATCTGCGAAGTGCATTTACGATCAAATTTACTTTGTTGGCTATTTTATTAGTTTTTTTATTACCAATCCTATTAGATAAATTTAATCTAAGGTATTATTTGTTTTGTAATGATTTTTTTATCTTCTGAAACTTGCCACGTAGGAACTTATCATGGGGTACGGTAGGGTTGTAGTTTATAATAAATTATATTAAAATATACTTGGGATAGAAATAAGAAATACAACATAGAAAATTTTCATTGTATTACACAAGAAACGGAAGTTGTTAATATTTTTTTCTTAAGCATTCCGAATTTTTACGCAACCTTAGAAGTTGTGCAGAAATTCGTAATGCTCTTCCTTAGGCCTAACAATTTTCGCTTGCAAAAGCTTGGAGATGATTTTTTCTAAGTCTCCAGATGAATATTCTAGATGTAGAAATCCTTTTGAATGGAATATCTATTCCCATGCTTCCCCGCGTCTAATTTCTGTGTATATTAATGAACCGAAAATGAACCTTTACCCAATGAATAGAAGTTAGCAATTCCTGCTCCAAAAAACTAAATATTCTCAAACATTTAGCTTCCTCAATATGGGGAGCAAATCCGAGGGCAATCTAATAAATAAAATATTCCATCCTGAAGTTCTGCTTGGTTGTAATTAAATTCTCCCCAGTCTAAGGGATTCTAGTGCAGTCAGGTGACCTTCCGATGGATCTTAGAGGTATTTACTTGGCCCGAAAGTATTTGTTACAGCCCAGCTAACTAGTTTACAAGAAAACAATGGAATTAAATGATATGATACTGCATGTTCATCAGAGAACTCTAAAGATTCCACCCTTAATCACTGCTTTCCGAGAAAATTTAACCTTTATAGGCAAGGTTTTTGGGGAGGGGGGCACTCGTGTAATTATCTCATTCCATATGATTGCCATTTCTATGGAATCCACATAAAATATTTCGAGAATAAAGTTCAACCTGACATTACCCAAAACTTCACCTCGTATAGATTTTTTTAACCAGATTCTATAGACTTGTACACTTACGGTTGAGTAAATCTGCAGCTCTGGGAGTTTTTTGCAACAAGCATATTCATTAAACTCCCGGAGTTGTTGTGTAATGTCTTTACGGCGTAATTGTACGGTAATGAAAAGGCCGGCTTGGTTAATGAAAAGGCAGAGTATTTCAAAATCTAGTCACTAAAAAGCGGTTGTTTTCATGAATTTTTATTTGGAATTTTTTTTCCTCGGCATTAAAATCCTATCTTTTTAGGAATCGCAAATAGGGGCACAATTTCCTTACTATGTAGACTTAGAAATGGGAATGGGCATGGACCCAGCCCATATATTTAAAATTGGACTGAATGATGATCTGTAGTTGCAGTAGTTACGGGTGTTTAAATCATATTTTTCTTGAATGCAATAATCACACAGGTCTGCAAATTTTCAGTGAATAAATATTTTTTGCAAAGTAGCAATTGACTTTTATGTTTCTTGGTATGCTACTAATTTCAAATATGTCATTCGTTTTTGTCCATCACGTAACAGTTTTTTGAAAATTTAGAAAACTAATGCTTTATATACCATGTAAATACATTTCTAGGATTTAATACAAAGTAATAAGTAAGAAGTTTTGTGTGAAAAATTATTTTAATATTCACATATATATTTAGAATCCGCATTACTGAGCCGTTTATTGTCATTAGTACACAAGCATATGATTCTGGATATCAGTAATGGCCGCATAAAGTCAAGTTTCTAAGGCTTTGTAGTACCTTTTTCTTTTGTGTTAAATACTCCGTGTGGAAGCAGATCTTCTGTGTCTAACTTGCGGCTGTTCTCTATGTATCGACCAGCAGTAATCTGTTGTCATGTTTGGTATCTACATTCCATCTGCTTAATGCCTTGGTGAAATCTTTCACCGTATTCATCACTGACGGCACCAAGATTTTCAGGAAAAGATTTTGAGATGACTTTTAAATCAGCACATATGGTGCACATGTGATTAAGTTTGTTTTGAAGCATATTTTGAAGGTATTGAAGCATATTTGTTTCCGTTATGGAGTAGCATAGCTTTGAGGCTTCTTTTGCATGAGTGTCTCCATGAAGAGCCTCCATTCCTGTACGTCATAGTAAATTTGAAACTTTGCCATCAAGCCAGGAATATTGTTGCAAAAAACTAAATCAACATCTTCAGAAAAATAAGGAAGGAAATCATTTTCTTTTCTTCTAAACCATGAAAAAAGGAGACCAGGTACCAATAAATTTTCTTCATTTAACCTAGTACGTAGTAGTTCTGCGGAATTTTTAATAAGGCCCAAGTCTCTCACTTAATCATTTAATTCACTTTGTTAGAAGAGTTGAGGATCGTTACTTCCTGCTGCATTGAAATCATCATCAGAGCCATAGTCTTCTTCTTCGGAGCCAGATGATATATCTTCTGGGGGTTTTTCTGGGGGTTTAGGTATGGGTATTCCAGGACCATGTTTGCGTAAACAATTCCTTCCCTATTTTTTTCGTTGAGCCTATACACATTTGCGGAACACAAGTAGCAGTCATCACTGTGGTTAGTTGGCTTCTTTCAGATTATCGGGATTCCGAAGCGAAGAGATATTTGTTTTCCACTCAACCACTGTTTCAATTCTTCCACACAAATACAACAGACGATGTGTGGGGCTCAAGATTTATCCTGGTCTCCTAGCTTGACACCAAAGTAAGCACAGTACACTTTCTTCACAAAATCTGTAATATTTCTTCGATGTTCCTTGATTGTAAGCTCACTTTTACAAAACTCCACAATTACAAAAATAAATTTCAATAACTGATTAAATGGTATGATGTTTTAATTGAAAAAAACGAAAATTTAAATCGGAATAGAAAATTCTTATAAAACACGTATTTAAACCGTCTTCATTTGCAAAACTCTTAACTAAGAATGACAGTGCAGAACGGAACACTGGGAATGTACTGACTGCAGCCTCTCTGGCGCCAGTAACGTCTGTATTTAGAGTTGGTACCACATGTCAGACTTAAGAGGAAGTGGCAGAATGAATCAACTTCACCGCATTGTCTACATTATTTTATTAATTTCTATCCCTTTTTATTTATGTGTAGCGAACATTTTTGATTTTATTAATTATTTATTATAAAATAAAATAAAAATTCAGGGTTGTCAGCGTTTTGCCAAAGTCACATCAGGCATTGTCGAGGCGCTTAGAGAAAGTCTGACTTTCTCTAAGCCTCGACAATGCCAGATGTGACTTTGAAAAAATATATAAAAAACGTTCTTCGCAGCGAAAGGATCTATATAATTTTATCTAAACAATACATCGAATTTTTTACATTTTTTATGTAAACAAACCATGTTAACAAAGAAATGTTTAAAACATTTGCCACGAAATAGCCGCACGTTTAGGAAAATCCATAAACCAATTCGAGTATTTGGACATTAATGTCCTTTTTTGCAACGAATAACTCGAAAGTATAATGGACATTATGTATTAATTCTTGGAACGATCATTGTTTCTTTGATATAAGGGTGAGTCCGTTTATTCACCGTTTAGACACATCGATGCAAACACCGATGCCATCAACTCATTACTAAAGTCACTGATGAGTCTATCGGAGTTGTTCCTATATTCACCGATGGAAGTGCTGTTGGAATCTTAAGATTCAATCAAGCTCTATGCTATCCATCGACTTGAAGGCTTGGTAGATAGATAAATTTACTAATGCAACCCATACAATAACCAATTTTACAGGTAACTAACACCAGTAACAATTATTCAAGATGTATGGCGCCTTTTCATCCATTAGTATAAGGGATCTTCAGCATCTTCTATCAGTAGCCGAGATGAGGCATTGAAAAGTCGAGACGAACGCACTGAATCACAAGCCTATTGTTAGAAATGAAAATTCGTCTTATAGTTTATAAGTTCTTGAATGTAACTAGCTTTACATGTAGAAATTAATGTTCTTAATGTTACATACCGGACATTGTTGATATTTGGAATTACGCACCTTATATGAGAAGTAGGAAAGATTAAGGGGACATTACACCACCTATAGATGAACTGCAATGAAGGCGACTATAGAGTCATTGGAACTCCCAACCACGCTAACCACGTCATGACCACGTCATTACCACGTCATTACTGGTGTTACGTACTTATAAAATCAATATCTATCGATATGTTTCTTGTGATAAAAACAGGTTCGCTTCCATTTACTCTTCATAAAATAAACTCCTGTGATTGTTTTCGTTTGGTAAATGTTTTACCTAGTCTTTGGTTTTTGGGTACTCTTCATTTCATAAGCTACTTTGCAAATTACTTTGTTTTAAAAATATTAGTTATTTTTTTAAAAATTAAAATGGAGCACTTTATAGTGAAAAAGTTGTTTGAGTTGGTATACAGTCTGAATGTTAAAACATTTAAATCCTCTATCAAGGCTTTTTAGTAATTCTTCCTCTCCAATAATAATTATTTTAATAATTATCACTCATCATTTTATTAAAATTAAAATTAACATTTATTGGCATATATCAACCTTACATTTAAAATATTGACAACAACATAAATTTCCCAGTTACAAACCCAAACTTATTATTAAAACAAAATCTAAATCTAAACACAATTTATCTTCGTAGGTCAAAGAGAAGGCCAATCCTATCTTTCATCACCTAATAATCTTTCTTCCCCTAATTTTTCCCACTACTTTTTACCTTCACCTTCCCCTTTCAATAAATCCTATCACCAACTTCTACTTCTTCCCTGTCCTCATATCCCGCTTTTAATTATTCCCCTTCTGGCTCACTTCCCCACTCCTTCTTTCCCAACGATTCCATTTTAACACTCATCTTAATTATTAACCTTTCCCAACAATACCTCTCTACACTTAATCTATTCATTCTCTTTTCCATCTCCTCCCCCATTCATCATTCCATCAACGTATACTTCTCTTACTAACCTTTCCCTTCCCTCTTTCCAAACCAAACTTTCAATCATTTGTCCTTCTATATCAAACACATCCTTTCTACAACCTCTCCATCATTTTATTGTTATTTTTCAACAAAATCACTCAAAAAATAACCTAACAAACAAACAATCACTTTGCGAGGTGCGCATTATAGGTAACAGATGGGTTACCACTCAACCAGGTTTGTCCATCAAGGTCGTTTCTAAATTCAGCAACCGATGGCTCCATCAACACTGCATCTGAGTTCCATCGTAAATGGAACTCCGCATGAAATTATGCACCTTAGAAATTTATTCGTCATTTATATTATGTTATTTAAATGTTTTATTCATTTGTCTCTTTTTAGTTTGAGGCTGTTCAGCTGATACTAATGTGAAATTCAAAAAAAGTCTAAAATACGATTCCTATATTTTTCATACAGGGTGTACAGTTTCTAATTGAGACAGTATTGCTATCTTCTAAAATAGAAGAGATATAGAAACGTGTAAATAGGAAAAAATGTAGGTAATTAAAAAACAAACAAATAACAAATCTCAGACTTCAAATTTTTAGAGCCGTATTTGAAATATTTACAAAAACCAAAATTTTGTAATTTTCTAAAATTTACTCTAGGATGGTTATTTTTGATAATATTAAAAAATATTAAAGTAGTTTTTTGTTACATAAGTAACATACTTAAGTTTAGCGTAAAGCTTATGTAATACAACGTTTCGTAACTGCGTAGACATCACCAGCATTATTTTTTTAAATACCGACTTGAACTTTTTTTCATCAAATCGTCTCAAAATTACGTTTGAATTACAAGCCTGTATGGTTAAAAATAATTTCTTACAGTTATTGTTGATTTCAACATGGTTCTTATTTTAAAAGCCGGACCTACCTCGATTAGTGGCACTTACGATATATTTAGTTTAGCAGGATAAAAATGAAACGCAAAACATTTGAATCAAAAAGACTTACTTATTTTTTAGGAAACTAGTGCTTGATAAAAAAATGTAACAACTTTCTCTGACATTTCGATTTAAAAAGATCAACGTAGTAAGAATAATATGTTTTAATTAACTTTATATTTTTTTATCAAGCACTAGCTCCCCAAAAACTAGGTAGATTATTTTGATTAACAGTTTTTGGATTTTTTAACCTACTAAACACAATTTTAAAACGATTGGATGAAAAAAAGAACTAGGTCTGTATTTAAAAAAATAATGTTGATGGTGACTCCGCAATTATGAAAAGCTGTATCACATAAGTGTTTATGGAATACTTAAGTATGTTACTTATGTAACAAAAAACTACTCTAAAGTTTTTTAATATTATCGAAAATAACCATGCTACGAGTAAATTTTAGAAACTTTTTTTTCTAAAATTTACTCGAAAAATTTTGTTTGTTGTAAATATTTCAAATACTGAAATACGGCTCCGAAAATTTGAATGCTGATGTTTGTTATTTATTTGTTTTTTAATTATTTGCATTTTTCCCCATTTAAACGTTTCTCTATCTTTCTACTTTAGGAGATAGCAATATTGTCTTAATTAGAAAGTGTACATCCTGTATACCCATCTATATGTAGTACATACATATATGGTATATGAAAGATAAAAATCAATAGTTGGTATATTTTGTAGAACCCTGACTTTTTATGAAAATTAATTGCGTATTTTAATTTTATTTGCACTGAAAATTGCATATAGAGAACTGTGGTTCATTGAATACGCATTTAGTTTCTTGGTGCTTCCATGCTCAACAGAAAGAAAAGTATGCAAAAAAACAATAAATTGTGAACGCAAGTAATGTAAACAATATACGAGCTTTTAAAATTAATATATTTGAAATTAAGATTTATTTGCATAGAGTTGGTTACCTTCATCAATGCTTTGTTCTTAAAGATTTTGATATCTCATATTGCTAAATAGCGTTATTATGATAAATCAACAAATCAGGTTGTTGATTAAGAATCATACCATTTCTCATTTCAAACTGTTTTTGCTGAATTAAAAAAAAATTGAAAGTAAAGTAACACTTGTTCTTATCAGTTGTTTATGGAATGTAGTATTTATTGGTTAACTCTCGTGTTAAAACAATTTTCAAGAGTTCCTAGTTTTATAATAAATTAAATAGAAAATTAATATCTTTATCTTAGCATTTTCTTGAATTGTTTATTTATTATTTAGATTAACCTGTGCAATATACACACACACCTATATTTGTAATATCAGTAGATATTAATGTAAGAAGTTAACACAAATTGTTTGAACAAAGATACAGTGAAACCTCACTAACTCGAGTCTTTGTAGACCCTGAGTGTGTCAAGTTTGGAGGTTGTCGAGTTATCCAGAAGATGGGAATTTCGAATGGGTTTTAATAAATGGACACACATTAGACTTGAGTTATAAATGTATTACATTCATATATACCTGTATATAATCGAAGTAATATTATAGTGCTCATATGAAGCAATAATCCAATACAGATTTTTAATTTTTCTGTGATTACTTTGGTCCAACTATTAGTAGTACTATATTTTCAATGATCAACAAGTTAAAATAATTTTATTTTGTGGTTTAAAATGATAAAGCATTACTTAAGTAATTGGAAATCGAAGTAATGAACTATGAGTTACCCTCCTCTCGAACATTTTGTGAATTGACATCTTCCACTCAATCCCATACTACAGTATTATTAGCTGCTTGATCAGGTTGTGTTGATGTTAGAGCTAGAGTATTTGTAGGGAATCACTAACATTGGCCTCATCAAACATAGATACATATGTCTAAATCTGCATGTTTATTATTTTCAGAATATTCCGACCCAGAAACTGAATTTCTAAATTCTGGATCTGCAATATCGTCATCTGGGTTCATTAGACACTTTCCTTTTATTTCTAGACGTTGATTTTGGTAGATTTGGGTCTATTACTGACTGCCCTTTCTGACAATCAGCTATCCCGAACACGAAGTTTTACACTATTTTAATATATATTACAGACTATTTAGTCTAACATAAATTAATTTAATAAAAACAAATTAATTTAGTAATAATTAATTACCAAATAATATAAATATAAATTGATATTAAAATTCCGTAAAAGGTAAATATGGCGCGAGAATATCAAACACGCCGCCCATATGATGCCACACAAACGTCAACCGCACACCAATGGAGATGACAGGGACAGAACATCAGAGAGGCCAATCTAGCTGCGCTATACGGGCAAGCTGATAAATGGACCTATCCACACCAACGAAACAACAGCGAGAAGAATCTCCAGTCATGCTAAGCAGCTGTAACAACCTACAACATATTCTCTAATCATTCATCATTCAACTATTTAATTCTACTGATGTCCTGGAAAAGCCAAAATTCAATCAGAAGAACAAAATAATATCAGAAATCAAATTATTACTAGTTCGATTCAATCAAATTATTACTCATGCCCTCTAGAGCTAGACGTTAACTCTCCATCTGAATCTATTCATAATCCATTCTCCATACCCAATTTTAATCTTCCATTCCGCATTAGTCTCTTCAATCCATTCTAAAAATGTATTTCTTTCAGCATTTGCTTCCTTTCCACGCATACAGCATTCGCATCTACGTACGTGCACTAAGTTTTCCAATCCTCACATTCAAGGTCAATCTGCCAATCATCACATTATCGTTAATAACTTTTTGTTATTACCTTCCACTGCGTATCATTATAAATTCACTCCAATTTTTATTACTATGGACAGTTATAATCATTAATTTTTCACTATTTTTATTAATCATTCTTACACAGTAATCTTTCCATTCGCTTTCATTGCACTGTGCCTCGCAGAGTCCAATTTTCACAATCGTAATGATCTCTCCGTTGGCTCTACCGCTTTCTCTTTGCCCCCCAGCAATTTACAATTATAATACCTAATCACTATTTCATTTTATATACTTTAATATATATATATAGTTTCCTAAACAGTAGTCGCGATTATCCGAGGTAATTGGGACGGAGACCTGAAAAACTCTGATAACACGCAGGTTAAGTGAAAACTCGTGAAAATTTAGAAATTGATTTATTGTATGAGAAAACAAAATAAACATGAAATTATTTTTTAAAAAGTTTAATTGTTTTCTGAGTTAACCTCGGTACAATTTTCTTGTAGCTCTATGTAAACAAGAGCGGCGAGAATCAATTTCAGCCCATCGGAATGTGATATTTTTGGTGTTTAGCACTTTAACCATGTTTATAATTTCCTCATCGGTAATCTTCATCTGGACTGGACATTTTCATTGCACAAATCACGAACGTCTTCGCTATTGATTTGATTTTCAACAAGTACTCATTGGCTAGTTGAACTAAGTCGCTCATTCTCCTATTTCGGTACTTTGTTAAGGGATCCATCTAAGTCAAACGTCAATCGGCCAAAAAACACAAATAAATTTTTTCATGACTTAAATGGTGGTACTTTTCACCTCGTCCCATGATGAAGCAATCCAGTATGCTATATCTTTTAATGTGACTTGCTTTAAGGCTTCTTAAAAGTAAATCCTTCGTCTTATTTTACAATCAACTTTTGGAGAAGGTAATTTCTCTTCATTGTTACTAGAACTGGTATAAACGATGTTACATTAGGGGATAGGAATATAGCTTTAATAACACGACTACAGAGTTCATTGGTGTCAGGGTGAGAAGGCGCTTTGTCCAATAATAAAATAGCTCTCCAGGGGAGCTTATGTGTTGAGCGTGAACAAAACACCGCCCAGCTTAAACTCAGTGGAATACGAGCTCCATATAGATTTGATATCTCACAGCGAACTAAAAATATCGTTTCAAGACCAAAGCCTACCAGAGTTTTGGCTGAATTTACAAGATGTGTCCGAGAAAGCAAAATTAGCATTACTACCTTTCTCAACTACATATCTTTTTGAAGCGGGTTTCTCCGCATATACCGCTACCAAAACAAAATACTGAAACCGCTTAAATGCAGAACCAGAAACTCGCCTGCAGTTATCATCGATTGCTCATTAAACTTTAAATATTATTTTATGTTATTCCATGTTAACTTTTCTACCCCCTTCTTTCGTAACATTACTTCTGCTCACTATTTATTTATAAAACATAGGTAGGTATAATGGCTCCGCCGCAGAAATTGATTTTAAAAAGGGCTCCACAAGTCAAACAGGTTGGGAAAAGCTGGTCTACTGTATTTTGTAATCTATCATTTCAGAACAAACGTGTGTTCATTAAAAATTTTTGGTTCTATTCAGATCGAATCAGTTTCGAATCAAGTCGGTTTTTTTTTCTAAGAAAAAGTGTGAAATATTACCACCAATAAATATCACAAACTATTCACGCCCATTTGTGCCATAATGTACGCCGCGGCTGCTTTAGGTTTTAATATTCCAAACGGTTCTACAGCTAAAAAAATAATAGAATAACCCGCGTATCTAATACAATTTTAAAGAGTTACTTTCACCCAGTAGTCTTATGGTACTTCGTCATATACTGATTTTGTATCTTTACTTATTGTAGTGCTTGTATTTTGTATAGTGATTTGGTCCAAAATCTATTGCATCTCGTAGCATAGTAAAAATCTTATTCAAACCAAACGCTGGCACGTTATATAGGAGACGGCTAGTCTGTTCGAAAATTACAAACAGCTTTTGTGTAAATGTGGATATGTGTAACGTAAATGTATATAGCAGGTATAGTCATCCAGCAGAATTCAAACTGTTATTTTCAAACAGAATTCAATTTGAGCATTCTTATGTTTCCAATGATTCGAGAGGATTGCCTTTGCATTCGACAAAAATAGTAGTGTTTTACAAATCGCGCGTGGATATCACGTCGTTATTTCTTAATATTTTTTATTGAAACTTTGACAAAATAATTATAGTAGTATGGACTACAATCTCTTATTTTTTTTTTTACAAAGATTGATCATTTAGTTTCTTGAAAATGAAATTTAAACCTTGACCACTTTTGTCAAAAACGCGAAAAGAATTTTACTGGGGAATCGATAACATTTATTGTAATTATTATTTTTTAATGCAGTTTTGTTAAAATTCTTCTAAAAGAATGGGCTACAATCTGTTACTTCCCTAGTTCAATATCTGATTACGCCAGAATAAGTTTTTATGTTTCCGTAAAATGTAAGAACTTAGTCAAATTCATCAATAAAGTTACAGACATTTTAAAATAATAAATTTTATCTATACGTAAGACTTACTCCTATTCTAACTTATTTTGTAGAGCATCTACAGAAATATTAATTATATATTAAATTAAAAATAAAAATAAAAGCATGTTTTTATTATTTTGTCGTTCCTGATGAATTCACCAAAAGTGTATATCATGTCTATGAAAGCCAATGAAACGTTATCGCTGTTACTACCACATATATAACCCATATTGCACCACGATGATGCACTTGCGCACGCTTAGTTGCTTGTTCGTGAATTTTTGGCAAAAAACAACTTATAATTCCACATCCTCCAATTTCACTCGACTTAGCATCCTGCGACTTTTGCTATTCCCGAAAATAAAGAAGACCATAAAAGGGCGACGTTTTGCCAATAGTCACGAGATCAAGAACGAATCGCCAAAGCAATTAAACGGAAATTGCTTTTCAAACTTGCTTCGAAGAGTTTTAATACGCTGGAAAAAGTTGTTTTATGTCCAATGGGGATTACTTTGAAGGGGATAATGTTAACATTGAGGAATAAATAAAAATTATTCCAGAAAAATGATAATTCCTCATATAAATTGCGTTTGTTAGGGATCAGTGCAGATAGTACAGGCTGTGTACAGTTTTAGTACTTGTACAGTTTCTAGTGTAATTCAGAATAAAACTGGAGTAACACTACATCGCACTTGCGTAGGTATACTTATTTTTCGAACTAACTCGTCTTTGAGGATTTGTTAGCAACTTATACCGAACTATTGCGGACTATCTAGGAATTCCTCCGACACAAATAGACTCATAACACTACAAAAAGTTACCAACACACTATTGCTGACAATTTATTTGAATATCTATGGGGGCATCAATGCACATATACTTAATGGCTTCAACAAATAACCAAAATTGGCGATTGATTCCAAAAACAAAATCCTGCTGACATTCCTGTTGAAATCCTGCATGCGTAACGTTATATCCATTAGAAAAATAGATAAGTCTCGTGCTGTACGTCATTCACAAGTCCCTTCTGATAGAGTCGTTAGCACTCAGCTATGACTGTGATTCAATACAGTTAGATTCATTTCAATGCATATATAAAGAAGATATAGACTCTGCAAATGGAACGAGATATATCGTCACAAACTTGCCTCTGGGCTTTTCCGCCACATTTCGTGTAATGACGTCTATCAGGCTCGGTCGTGAGACCGCTGACCATACTCGCCTCAAAACATAAGCTCTATATCTTTCAAGAACCTTCCAGATTTTAAAACGGACAGAAATATACAGTTAACTAGTTAGGGAAATATGCACTGCGTTTCGCTGTGAAGAAGCACCGAAAGCGGGGATTAGCTCCCTTTTTTGACGGCTTGCAGACCAACTTTTTCTTCACGAAGATATATGACTGAATCCGTCTTGACCATTATTTTTGCAGTATTCAGTAAGAATTTTCAAGTAGTTCTTGTCAGCATATTCGCTTATTAATTTTGTCCCTTGAAATTACGCGACCAGTAGTCAGTTAGAAAACATGGAAGTCAATTCATTCTTATTATTCAGGCTAGACAAATGTTTGCTACCAATCAGTAATAGATTATTTAATTTACTAACGTATGAAATAAATATTAAATTTATTTAACGATTGGAAATAACAAGTTTAATTTAGATTTGATTATTGCACAATAGATATTTATTTGTGATGCAATCATGTAAAATAAATACGCTGTGCCTTTGATTTTTATGTAGAAATAAACTACTTAGAATCAATTGAGACATCACTGTTAGTAAATCATTGCAAAGCCGAATTTCTGGGTAAGATGGCTGGTTATAATTTTGGTCAATAGCTTGCAGAACATAGATAGCACACTGATGAGTCTGTAGTTCGCACGGTCATCTTTCTTGAAGAGCAGGATGGCCTCGGCGTTTTGCCACGCGTCCGGGATTTCGCCTTTCTCAAGACCCTTGTTCAAAGTGCCAGAATTGCATTTTATAGTCTTTCCGATCTTTCCAGATCCCCCTTTCACACTTTTCAGTTTTTCAGTTGGTTCATCGCTGCTCTAAGTTCTGGCTCGTCAATCGCTTTTAAGTAGTCAGGTCCCACATTCTGGACTATCTGTTTTCTTTTTTTCGACTGATCTGGGTGTAGAATTGACTGATTGTAGAGTCTTTGGTAGACGTACTGGATAATCTTCTATGCCT
>WYDF02301618.1:0-15550 GCA_009867245.2 Adranes taylori
CAACGAGCCGTTTTTAGATTTTGATGAGTGATATATAAGATATATATCTTTAACCAGCTTCGGTAGTTCCTATTTCAGTTTTCAAGTGTTAAATCTAAATACTTCACGTCACTTTGCTTAACGAAGCAACCGCATCGACTCTCATCATTTTTATTCAATGGAACAAAATACAGTCGTGTATTAAAACTTATATAGTTAAAAGATTGGGATCATTATAAACAACGAATTAATGTAAGCATTATACATTATTATATTATATTTTATTTCGTCTATTGAAACTGAAGAAACTCAGTACATTATTATAATCAATAATAACTAATATTCACGTAATTAACTTTCATTTTTCGAGGAAGTGCTAACAAAGTAATTTGTTCTTTCTATGTTATTAAAGATATGTATTGTGTATGTTTTAATTGATAGTAAATTTTGCCATTGGCAGATAAGTCTATATTCACGTATAATAAATAACCATCGAACAGTCTATAACATTTTATGTAATGGTATATTAGTGATTGAATATCTTATGTTATTAGGAAAATTATATATTTATTTCCATGCTAATGGAAAGCTTAATTGTATATGCGGAACATTTTGGCCGAAAAAGAATAAGATATTTTATCTATTCGACAAGTTCATTTATTAACCCTCAAGATCATTATTGTACGAACTAAAATCATTAATTTGTGAAATAGATTATTTAAGCAAATTGGTGATTTTATTCTTTTGTTATTATTCAGTGTACTTTATTTGTGTTACGCAGTGATTTAATGATTTAATGATTTAATTCCTAAGGGGCCAAACTTGTTTCTTTGAAGCTGCTTAACAGTTTCAAATAGGCAAGTATCTCATTATTTAAGAGACCGAATTACCCAGCGCGTGATCATTATTATTGGTAAATTATTTTAGGAGAGAAGTCAGTCCTTCAGAACTACGCCCACATTCTAAAACCTTGATTAATAAATTCCTCTAGTTCTAACACAGTTTAAATTAAAGTGTTTTTAGAACATTTTCTGATCCCGAATGAATTGGAAGTTTCCATGACCAACGGAGATTTCGTGGAAACTAGCCATGTCGTATTCACTTTTAACCACGACAATATGAACAACTTGAACATCATAATGCGAGGAGAAAAACAGTGTATCGTCGATATCTGGGTCAATCTCAAAGATTTTAATCTGTTAGGCAGCGACATAAGAATGGCTTAGTCTCATTTCCCTAGGTTAAACTCAATACCCTCAGAAAATGAAGAAAACTTTAAAAATGACATCAGAAAAGTGAATTTTGATTTTGAACGCAGATGCCAATACCATTCAAACAGAATTGGACATTTGCACTCATGCCTTTCAACATAAATTGTGAAACAGTGAGACTGGATTTGCAACATAAATTGATTGAATTACAATCTGTGAATCACCTCAAGCAGTTGTTTCTCAATATTCCAAAATGGTTATCAAAAGCAACGGTTACTCACGCGAGGGAATTAGTGCTACGTTTGATTCATCTTGAGTGTTTCCTGCCACGAACCTTAGGAAGAATTGTATTAGAAATATACTGACAGATGAATATTTAGTACCACTTCACCACACATAACAAATGATTATTCAAAACAGTATTAGTAATAAAAAAATCACTGTAAAGAAAAACTCCATTTGCAGTACACAACCTCGATATGTCAGTATTGTTCCAATAAAGAAGTTCCACCATTTTTTCCTTCACTTCCTTAAAAATTAAATTTCTGGAAGGCCAACTAGAAAATTCCAAGTTTAGAATTTCCAATTTTTATGATTATTTTAAAATAAAATAATTGGAAACCCTACAGCCACCTGTTTAACTCAAGCGGAACATACTATCGATAATAGCATGTGACGTCATCAATATATGCACAGCTAGTTGACATTGTATATAGTGCGGTAGTAATTAATGCTTTATAACTTTAATCTAATGTAAGTTTCCTATGCCTCTGATAGAGGATAGAATAATTTTTGCATATAATTTTAAAAGCCAAATTAATTAGAGAAATACTATTCCTTTCTATTAATCACTGCTGTAAAAATAATCCCTGAAAAATTGTATGGCTCATATTTTGTATATGTTAAAATAATAATATTAATTCGTGGACGCCTCGCCACATCTTCCATATACTGTATACTCCATAAAGATGTATATATAATGTATAATATTGATTCATTTAGTGGATTTAATATATAATAATAGTACACTAATAACTACATTATGCAAACTATTGTCTATAATGAAAAACTATGCAGTATAGATCAATATAGTAATTATTACGTGTATGCAAATAATTTAGTGATACATTACTTTGAAACAGACAGTGTTTATCTTTTCAAGTCGAAATGCTGACGTATGACGTAATATGAGCAGTTGTCTGTGAAACATACAATACTGCTTTTAAGGACTGAAACCAATCCATTTATATCTATAATTAATATGTAATTTTGAACATGTGTTTGTGGTAAAATGAATCACGCTGAACGTCAAATTGACAAGTACCTTAAAAATTCACAACAACGTCGAGCAAAGTGGCCCGCAATTAAAATAAAAGTGGTACATAGGCGCGCATCGAGGAATTTGGCTTGCGGGGGCTGGAATATATTTTCTTTTATGTTTGCTACCAATGAAAGCCTTGTTGGCACACATAACAAAAAAAAACGGGTCGAGATGAGGATCGCACGTGTGGTACAAGTTAAATAATATTACCTTTAAGAGTAATTAATATTAGACTCGCAAGCGTGGTATAAATCAAACAATGCTTCAAAGGTGTATAAACATGTTGGTTCAGGAAGCCAATAAACATAAACAATTTCAAAACAACCAAGGACAAAAAAAAAACAAGAACAACGCGTTATAATTAGATCTAGAAAATTGTATGATTTCATTTTAAGCAAAAATACCAAACTCTGTCTTGTGCACGAAATCTACATTAAAGTTGACTAAAGCATACTTTCCGGTTCAAAATATTTCATATCATTCGGTGGAGAAGTGTTTCTCCATTGGTATCGAAAAGTTTGAACAGGGACAAAATATCTTACTTGCCAGAACGTTTGTCAACGTGTAAACATAATGTCTGAGCGTTGTTTGAGCGAAAGTTCCATATTATCTTAGCAAAATTTAGCTTTAGCATGCACACTATAAGTGTAAGTTTTCGATCTACAAGTACTAGGCAACGCGTAAAAGTCATTATCGCATGGGAAGGTGCACTCATTTCTGCAAATGGCGTCTTATGCCATCGCAACTTTGGCAGTTGTGAAGTAAACAGAAGCAGAATACACGTAGACAAACCATGAATTGCTATACTCCTCAGAAATAATTGTGTCAATGTTTTTGATAAATAATTGATCGATCTTTTTGGCTAGGATATGACCCCAACTAATGTGACATCCACTTGGACTAACATTGCCTCGAGGAGGCTGACACAACACGGAACAGATGCACACGTGGCTGGCCCCTTAGTATCTGTGTGATCCAGAAATCGCTGCTGTTGCTGCTAGAGAAGCGATAAATATCAACCAGATGATAGGCCACTCAATTGGGCATCAATAGATGGTCTTTACAACGAATTTTAGTAAAAGATTTGAAGACAGTGCCGTACAAGTATATCAACTGCATGAGCCATTGGCTGCAGAGTTACAATCGCATGTAAATTTCAGCAAAGCCATCCTAAACCCCGACCAGGATTATTTTCCATTGAAAATTATCATCGACGACGAGGTACATTTCCACTTATGCGGATACGTGAATAAGCAATTTGAGGAATTCGGTTTGGAGATCATGTGGTCCTCGCAGAATAGTGCAACCGCATTTTGCACTTTTGACGATTTGTACTTCCCCGCAAAATGGCCCGATTTGGCCGAGCCAGAATTCTTTCTTTGGAGTTTTTTGAAGTCACGGGTCTATAGGAACAAGCCAGAAACCTTGGTGGCTCTAAACTGGAACATTCGTCGAGAACTGGAGAATTTATTGTCTGAACTTTTGAAAAATCATGGAAAATGTGAAATCTACATCAAATCTGGTGGCATTAGATCCATCAATCTGAAGCCAAGATGGTGGTTCTAAAAGTAAACTCCTCGAAGACAAAGATTTTGAAGTTAAACACAAGAGATGTAAGACCATTGAGAGTGAAAGGAGGACATCGAAAATGTAGAAGAGTTCACGTACTTGGGAGCATAGTGACCCATGATGGTCATGCAGCTGCAGATGTCGAAACAAAAATCCAGACGGCAAATGGTGCCTTCATTCAGCTGTATCCACTCTGGAGGGCAAGAGAGATTTCCACAACGACCAAACTCCGAATATTCAGAACCAATGTGAAAGCAGTCCAATTATACGGTTGTGCCTCGGAATAGACGGAATAGATGCATCAGAAAAATTTTCCGAATCTTCTGAGCAAATGTGATATCTAACGAAAATCTTTGAAACCAAACGAGAGAGGAAGTCATCTCCTGGTGGATTGATCATACCCTCCGAAAAAAACCAGAATGCTGTGGAGAGACAAGTTTTGTTCTGGAATCCGCAGGGAAAAAAACGTGGAAGACCAAAGACATCATTGAGAAGGACTGTGGATGAAGAGGCAATAGGAAGGAAAAACTTTTGCAGACCTGAAGGTCCTCGCTAGAAATGGAGTGCGCTAGAGAAACTTTGTTGAAGCCCTATGCTCTGGATAAGAGCGAAAGGAATTATGTAAGTAAATAAATCATTGAGATTTTATGTAACAAAATTTACAAGTCTAAATACACATAATCCGCATACAGAAGTTACTATCGTAGGAAATGGAATGAGGAATTTTGCGCCATCCTCTAGTTGTTCAGTCATTATTAAATCACTATAGGAATAAATTTTGGTAAAAAATTTTATTGTCAAAATAACATTATCTCTGTGCTTAATTTCACATGTTTAGAACCATAGTATTCTTGTGTGATTTCTATAAATTTATTGTAATGTGTAAACAATGTTTGATCAAGTTTTGTTCAGACGCATTTCATAAAATATGTATTGTGATTAAGGAGGTATTAATAAATAGTTTAGCAACAAAATATAGGCGGTAAATTTACTGGAAGGATCAAATCAGTGATACTCAATAAGTTTGAGATGTTTACTATTTATTTTGTTATTAGTTTCTAAAAGATAAGTTGTATGAGATAAGTGTCAAAAAATAAATAATAATAAACAAAACCCAAAATATAATAATTAGGTAGATTTATAATCATTGAAAACACTGAAACTACAGTGTTCCAAAACTCCAACAATTTATTTAAAATTGTTGTTTAAAAATATGAAGACTCATTCAGCTTTCGTTTGGGACACAACTTGGAAACAGAAACATTAAATTTTTCAACCAGTACGCCACATTTCAACCACTATGCATATATTGTTTGATTGTAAAGTACAAATGAATTTGCTTTATTTATGGCTTATTCTTGCTAAGAAACAAGTGTCTTTGTTGGCGTATCTAACAAAATTAATAACTGCCAGAAAATAGCTCTAAATGACAAAAAGGAATATGTCAGATTATTAAAGAAGTCTTGAATTAAAGAAGTGTAAAAAAAAGGAGTGTAAAATGAATAGGGAACAGAGGACAGTAAGGAACATGAAAGTAGGGAACAGCGCTAATTCTCTTAGACTTGGAATATTTTTGATACCTGACCTAAGTCCTTTGTTTAAGAAGTAAAGATTTTTTTTTAAGAAAAAATGGAGATTTGTTTTTAGTATATGTACAGCGGTACAAATGTAAATGTGTTCTGGCTCCAGTGTCCATATCTTACGATTAGAGTACGGCTTTAGGAAAACAATACAATGACTAAAGGAGCCAAGAGAAAACTCTATGAAGTATTTAGAGAATTGTAGGACGACCACTAGATGGCGTAAGTAAGTAAAATGTTTATTTTATACAAAATCTACCAAGTTTCGCATATTTCTGCCCAGAATACTTTTTTTCTATTGTGTCATGTAAAAGGTGGGGGGGAACCGGAACCATTATTTGAACAAACGCACGAAAATCCGATTCTACTTAAACGAATTTTACAAGCTTAGTCTTGTTGAAAATATAATATAATTATAATTATCCCCAATATAATATTTACAAATTCGAACAAATATGTAACGATGCCAGTTACTATAAAGATAAAGGTCTCCGTTAAGTATGCATTAAATCACTTGAATTGTTGAAACCTTATTAGATTTCACTACTATTAAATAGAAACGTATTTGCTGTTTAAAGAAATGCCTGACTTTATATACATAAATTAAAAGCTGGAAACAATATTATATTTTATAAATGTAAATAAATAACAATTTTATTTGATGAATCCATCCGTATTTGCAAAAAGAATAGAATATGTAAACAAGTATTTAATTTTTTATCGCTGGTTATTATTGAAAGATAAATAATCATGATTTGAAATATTAAAACATACGATCTACGCCGCCAATACTGCTTTGTGTGTACCTTTTCTAACGTATATTTCCGTGTGGATTAGAAAAAGATAATATAAGCATCAATATATTTGAATAGCTAAATATTTGTGTGTAGCGTAATAAGCACATTTGTATATGGACTGACAGGCGTGCGTGCCCGCCGCGTTCGTATGGTGAATAAGCAGTCTAGAAGCGTATATACGAGATACACTACTATGGTTTGCTACACGTTTGGTTTGCTACACGCATATTGTACACTGCTATATGGCTGTGACTAAACTGATTTGTATGACAGACCATACCGCATCATAAACTAGTATGTGTAGGCCTCTACCTTACTCGAGTGTATACTTCTGGCTTGTGATTCAGTCAGTTGTAGGCACTGGACAACGTGACGTCTGTGATTCACAGTGTTACGCGTCTTAGTATCAAGTACCTTTTCTAACCTATACCTTACCGAGAGTGTATGCTTCTGGCTTCTGGCTTGTGACTTACAGTTAGTCGTAATCACAAATGACGAGTAACATTTGTGACTCACGGTGTTTCACGTCTGTAGTACGGCATTCAGTTACATGCTTTTTCCGTTATTCATATTGTGTGCTTGAAAATTACCCCCGTCCTCCCACTGTATTATTGATGGTCTGTACACGCTTCCGATATTGTGTTATTTTTGTTATTTTATCACCGCATTTTTTATATCGCTTTACATGCAACGCTGCTGTTTTTATACGTAAAGCAATTGATGATTATTATGCATTTCTACTGTTTGATATAAAACCGCTTGGTTATATTGTTTTCTTTATGAGAATTTCGCTATTATTAATTTAACCGTCATTCTTAGGTCACTGATTTAAATTAACATTTATTCTTTTAATTATTATTGTGCATATATCTTTCTTTCTCTGTTTGTATTGTCTATGAAGAACAATAGACGGTTTTGTTAAAACGTTAATGCTGTTTCAATCATTAGCATTAAGTTCATTACAGCTGCCCACAAGAACGCGAATCTTGAACATCTCGTAAGATTCGCAGCTACAGGTGCCGTCAATAAGCCACTGAGAACCAGAGGGACAACAACATCAGTTCCACAGTTCTTATTTTGTAAATAATAAGATATTTGTTAAAAATTACTGCAAAATAACTTTTCGAAAGAGATGAAAAAGTTGGAAAGTCGCCTTGTAAGTATATTACTTTAAAAGGGCACTATGTTGAAAAATAAATGATAAAGAAATAAAAATCGTGCGTTTTCTTACTTATGCCAAATTTCTATCAAACCACCTTCATAATCCATAGGTATTTTAAAGAAAAATGCATAACATTTATACGTTTCTTAAGAAAAAAGATATTGATACATGGTTTTCGTTGATTTGTTAGTACTTTAGCCTACACTTAGAATCCGTACTGAACACTGCATAGGTTCATTATAATTTTCGAGAGAAAACAAAATTAAAAAAAAATATTAAACACCGCCTTCTAGTGTACACGTTACGTACTAGGTTCGTTTCAAATCCAAGAAGACCAAGTTTGTGTTTGACAACGCGTTTGTTCAAATCACGGATCCCACTCCCCTTCACCTCTTCTATGATATGACTCTTCTATGAATAGAAAATAATTATTCTAGGCGAAAATTTGCGAAATGTTTGTGATATCAATTTTTATAAAATGGCCCTTGGTAAGTTTTGTATAAAAGTACTTTTTGCATTTTCCTTTTTGGTGCTTAATTACGACATGAAACGATCGTCTCACGATTCTCAAAATACTTGTCAGGATTTTTTCTTAGTCACTTTATCATTGAAATTTTTTCCTTAAGGGCATACTATAAACGGGGTTTTTGAGAAATTACAGAGTTATTCTAAATGGGACACCGGTTCAAATGTTGTCAGCAAATTTATTATATCACTAGTGTTTTTGTAGCAATAAGTTTGTCATGAATTAGTTAAACTAATTTACTTCTAAGTCTGAAAATTCAGACTTAGGTAAAATCATTGTTTAAGGTAAAATCACTTCAAATAAAAATTAATTTACTTTCAATACAAGGTGAATTTGCAATTAGGCGCAACCTGTTTGCGGAACACTGGTTTTAATATAATTTAACGCTATTCCAATGTTGAAAACCTCATAATCTATTTTAGTGCTAGCGTCGATCATATATTCTGTCTAGATATACCTTTGTACATCAAAATTTCTATGAACAGGAAGTTTCACTAACCGAGACAGTGGATATTAAATCGCGTTCATAATTTCAAAGATACTTCCTATCAGCATTTCTAAAGGTATTTAAATTAAACGATGACAGTATTAATACCTTTTGTACAGAATTTTGCTGATGTCTCTTCTCTATGTACATTTAATATAATGTTATTATTTCATTATAAGTATAAACATATTCTTAGACATTTGTTAATAACAAAAACATTATTTTGATAAGGTTATTATCTTGTTTGCGAGAAATGCAAAGCCGACTGAAAAGAGATAACATATGCTAAATGTATGCGATCAATATCATCTGGTACCTATTTTGACAAACTGAAAGAATTTGAATCGGCAGAATTCTGATTAAAATGCTTCATAGCTTCTCCAGGAAGCAAATCAAAATTGTACATAGTGATCATTACTATGCGCATGATACAATAGAAGAAAATAGACTCATCTATGGCATTTACAACCATATGTTTAGTAATACATCTCCAGTATATTCTGGAATATATTTTTACAATATGTTGCCCGATTCCAGAGATGCGCATAAATTCACCGAGAGCAACATTCTGGATTTTCATATCATTAAAGAGCCGTGACCCCATAGTCACGCTCTCACGTAATATTAAATATGCAATTCCATTTCTACACAAATGGAAGCCGCATGTAAAAAATTTTAAATGTAAAAAATTTCAAATGAAAAGTGAAGAATTCAGTGTTTTGGACTGCTCCCTACACTCGTTCTGAACTTGAAGATTATTGTTAAAGTAAATCAATGCGACTATACTTGTAAAAAGGGTCTCAGCAAAAACTTGAATTTTCAATCCACCGCCATTTTCGTCAACCATTGTTATCGGCTGAACAGTCTCAAACGAAAAAGAGACAAATGCATAAAACAAATCAATAATTAAACGATAATTAGCTGGACATCATGATAATTTAATACGAATGAAGTCTATATATCTGGCTTTCCTCTGTTATTTATTCATGCTTACATAAAGAGATTTTGAAATAAATAAGCACCTGTATTTTGCGAGATTAATTCGAAGCAAAAAAGACATTAGTGTCCAAATAATTGAAGTAGTTTATGGCTTTCTAACACGTGTGTCTATTTGAGACATGTTTAAAAAAATTGTCGCAAGTGTTTAAACATTTAGTTACACATAGAGACTGACCAAAATGAAATTTCATATGTATGTATAACTTTAATTCCGAATTTTGGAAAGACGTCCTTGTCTGATAGTCGTTTTGATATTTACATATCCAGATGACGGTTTTTCAAACAAAAGAGGCTATATTTTAGATAGCACCTGACAGATTTATAGATATTTTGATATCCAGATGTTTTCACTCCGAACGCGAAGACAGTTTTTCCTATATAATGTATTCCAACGAACGATTTTAATGGCCTAACGGATTTTCTTATTTATTTCGAAAACCGTTGCTATTTTTGAACTCTTGTTCATGTAAAGTTACCACCACCTTCAGTACATAGAGAATTTAAGTTCGCTCAGAATTTGCGTATAATATAGCTCGCATAGGTCTTCCGAATTTCTAGTTATTCATATTTTATATCTTTTTCTCGCATCTACATTTTTGTTAAATCTCCCTTTGCCCACTAACCGTGCTGTGGATGAGAAAAAGAGGAAGTTTCACAAGAACAATCAGAACAATTATCAGTTCACATCTAGTTCGCAATTATTTTATCTTCGCTTTTTTTGATGGCGAGAAACGTCCTAACGACTTTTTGCATTATAATTAACTTCAAATAATATGTCAGTCATTTAAAAAAATAGAGACCAAAATAGAGACAAAAATAAAAGCAAAAAAATTAATGCTTGTCACCCCATATCTGTTGTTCCAATGCGTTCACACGTATTGCATAAAATTCTAATGGGTCGGATTTAAAAAATCATAGATACAATAAATATGTGCAGAGTTTTATGCAAGAACATCATATGTTATAGAGAATTATTATAGTCAATCAGACATAAAAACAACCTATTACACCATAATTGGCAGTTTTTTAATTAATACATTGATATTTATAAAATTAAAGCATTTGAAGAACATTTGTTAATAGTATACCCATTACAAGCTTAGGGAAAATTGTACAATAACGACTCGCAAGTGATCACGTTGGCATGCACAAACGATCATCGCAACCTGCTATTGAAAATTTATTCAAGAGATTTGAGAGAAGACGTTAGGCGTTATCACCTCAACATATCGGCTAAAACATCGCAGTTGTGAGTGTTAGTGTCAGGAAACAAGCAAAGATATCCATCTGGCGTCGTGTCATGGAATTGATCCTCCATCGCAGCACTCTTCAACGAATTTTCACAAAATATTTGCTACCGACGAAAAACAGTGCAAAAACTTTATCAACTGGACCTTGTAATATCTGCTAGGAGATGATGTATTTAGCAACGAGGCTCTTTTTCACCCGACGCCTTCGTTAACCAGCAGCATTCTAGGATCTGGGGAATTAAAAATCTACATTCCGTGCAAGAACTATAGATGCATCTCCAAAAACTGACAATTTCACGTCCCTTGTGGGAAGGTGACATAATCAGAGAGTACTTTTTCGAAAGTCTCCGAGATGGTCAACGGCGATAGTTAACGTGACATATGAATACACTTGTTTTGGCAAGAACTGGATATAATAGACCTACATAAGATATGGTTTCAGGAGCATGGCCCCACTTGACACATCACACGCGAAACAATAACATTGTTGCAAGTTGTGTCATCTCTCGTTTTCGTGTCCAAGGCTCGCCTGTTTGAATTATTTCCTCTCAGGTTTTTCTGTTTGTTTCGAGAAGCGAACAACCCTAAGACAGTTAAAGAACTGACAAAGAAAATTAAACATCAAATTTGTAAAATCCAACGGCCCTTACTTCAAAACATACTGCGAAATTTCCTTAAGAGTACATACCTGTCACCAGTTATACTGTGCCATTTAAAAAAGAAAAACATTAATTAATGTTTGATGTTGAAGTCATGATGAAAGTTTCTGTAATTATTTAAAGTTAATAATAAATAAGTCTTTACTTCACAATAACGGATTATTTGGCAACCGATTTCAAATAGCTTAGCCTCATTTCAACCGATTTCAAATAGCTTAGACTCATCCGGCCTTTGCTGTTACTTACATGTTAAAGAGTAATGTTTGTCAAAGTGATGCTTTGGTTGATAAAGGTTACAGTATCATTTTGTTAAACATTACTCTAACATGTAAATTACAGCAAAACAGTTAAATTGCAAATTAAAGACCTGATGCTGAATAGGTAATGTATTTGAAACCTGTTACCAAATAATCCTTTTTTTTTGTGATTATTTGGAATCTATTTTTTGTACTTCTAGTTATTATTAACTCTAAATAAATAAATTAATATGTTCTAAAATTTATTTAAAATTAAAACTCTTGCTGAGACCTATTTACATAATATTTCTTTTATTCCCCATATCTTATGTATAGTTTTAAATTAAATGATATTACTTTCGAAGTCTGTCTATGTATTTATTCACTTTTATAACATCAAGAGTGTATAATGCATTTTTGGACAAATAAATAATTTAATTTGATTTTGATTTATCTATTCAATAATTATGAGAACAAATACTACAACACTGGTTGTTGAATGCCCTCCTCCCCTCTCCTATCCTCCCTCGCAACTTCTCTCTCTTTCAAATGTTTTTCTTCCTTGGTTAAAGTTAATTCCATTAATGTGATGGCTTTCAAAAAAGTATCTCTCCATCACTAAATAAGGTATAAATAAATTGTATTGTGAAACTATATTATAAAAAAAGTTTTTTCTAATAACTATAAATGAAAGTTCTAGGACTTAAGTCAACTTTTGTTCACTGTTAACTACAATATGCTTGATACGTTTTGCTAGTTATTTACTAACAGCTTCAGAGCTTTGTTTGTAGTTAAAATAAATAAATTCGAAGTAAATCCCAGAACTTTTATTTACAGTTTTTATTAACATCAATTAATTGTAACGTATCGAAACATTAACCTACTATTATGGTATTCTAACATAGGAGAAATCGTTCGTTGACTATTACAAGAGTATCGAAAAATCCCATAAGAAAAATAGAATGAAATCGGGTCACAACACGCCAAACAACTAAGCATAAATACTTCAAAAATAACTATAACTCAAAAATGAATATCGGGCAGCTTATATAAATAACGTTTCTATAAATAACTATATTCGTTGAAACAGGAAAACATGAAATCCATAAAATACATCATAAAATACATCACTCAATTTCACGGCGAATTTTCCATTTCAAACAGATTTATGATTAATCAAATAATTTAGAAATTACCTACAGAAATATTATCAGACTACGTCAGCCAACCATACACTATCAAGGAGATGTGTGGCATAATAGGTGAACATATGGCAACGGAAAACTAAATAAAAGACGGGCCATTTTGCATTGAATAATCAGCTGAGTTTCACCGCTTACACTGTCTACCTAGCCCACATGAACTGCACAAAAATTCCTCTCAAACTGTCATCTCACTTGCATTGCACATAGAAGAAATTGAGACCGCTTGGACTACGAAAAGAAAAATTAAATGCTTCCACTGTACACGGAGATATTCGGCCCGCTTGAACTGCGGCCAACTTTTCTAATAACAAAACAACGACGAGGTGGTCAACGCACAACCACAAGCACCAGGCGCATCGAGACTAGAGCCGCTGTATCCGTCGTCGCCGTCATCGCGAAACTTATCACTGTCAGATCAACAAATCCTGCTGCCGCCTTATACGGGCCACGAAGATTTTTTTTACGTAGGAAGTGGAGAAACCTTCATAAGGCGAAGGTTGCCAGTGCATCCGACAGCGTGGGATTTCTACATTAACTAAAACTCCACTCCCTGTTCGGATTGTATATCGTTTGGAGACTTTTGTGGAGAGTTTGTTTGTAGGAGGCCTGAAGGTGGTAGTGTGTGTAATGCTTTTAGAAATTATGGTAAGCTGATAGCTTGCAGATAAGATATACGCTATAGCATTCGCTTTACAGCCAAAGGAACCTGCAATACCTTGGCCATAGCATTGTCAACTGATGAGGGATTTTGGTTTAGTGAGATGAGCTGATTTGCTGGTGGTCTTGTAAATTTATTGTACTTGCTTGGCTGTGCAAGTGGGTGTTAGTTGACCTGAAATAGAAAATAAGGATATCGTGGAAGGGAGTGTTTGTTTTTTGTTTTTTTTTCTATTTTTTTAAATTTTATTATTATTTTATTTTTTTAGTCTTTTTTTATAATATGGGCGTAGGAATCATCTTAGGGACAGTGGGATTGATTCAAGGATATCTTGGAGATCCTCAGGAGGTTCCTGCATGGTTTGAATAATTCGAGCTGGCGGGTGTGGGAATGGGCTGCGTGGCAGTTTGCTACGCTGGTGCCTGGCTCTCCAATCAGAACGCAGATTTTGGTAGGATATTGGGTTGTTTTTTGCATCACGTCGAGTAGGATATTTAGACTAGAGATTTTAGACGATATGTGATAGCAGAGCAGTGTTCATATAGTAGCGCACTCGGAAATTGGAAGTGTAGCCTGTGAATTTTTCAAAGTATTCTTCGTTCACAGGTAGTAAGTTTGACAACGAAGAATGAACGAGTTGCCTTTATTTGAATTGTCGGTCATAGACGAACATACAGTGCTGCCTAAGCTGGCACGTTGTTATCACCTATCCGCACGTCTCCGCAATTACATGAAGTCGTCACCACCGCCAGTGTTATTGGCAATCAGACAATGAATCGAAACAATGTCTCCGTCCAAACATCAAACATCTACATCTATGTAGCCACGGAAAAAGAAGACACAGCCATCACTTACTAGTCGCCTTATCCGTCAACGCCTAAACGCGAATATCAATATCAGCCGAAAGAAAACTAAGATTATTTGTATTCTTTCAGTATTTTGTATTCATTTCTTTTTCATATATTTTAATATTCATTCATTTACTTTTGTGTAAAATATTGTGTAATAAGATTTTTTTTATATATTTACGTACTTATCGGTTTACGTTTCAATAATGTATTATCTACTGATTTGTTTCAATAATGTATTATGTATTTATTGTTAGATAATAGAATTTTTTAACCAAAAATTAGTCGATATCCTGGGAAATTTCCATACAATTCTTCCTTCTACGTAAATGTAGTATTGTTACCTAATCTGAGCTAGTCCTGAATCACCAATAGAGTTTCTGGTAACACCATATAACCCAAAACGAAAACGTACCTGATATTTTCTAATACTATCCAATTGTTCTCTCGTTGGTTCACTGCCCAAAGTTACAGTCTCGTTTTGTGGTAAAATAATCGAATTATTATTCGTCACCGGAACAGCGGGTGGTGCTGTAAGAGCGCTCTGCAATCGTGGCTGCGGTTGTGGTGGTTCCTTTTGTTGTGGCGCAGAATCGACTCGTGCAGGTGGTGGTGGTGGAGGTTTTGCTACAGGTGTAGGCAGAGCAGTGCCGTTCGTCTGAATAATAAAATTTATTTATTGTAGAATATATAATTTTCGTACAACTAATTTCAAATTGTACTTGAAGAAATACAATTTATAATTAATATAGTCTGGATTTTTTTGTAAATACCCCTTATTACTAGAAAGCTTCATTATAAACGTTAGTGCAACAGTGTTTTATTGTTAGTAGTTTTAACTTGTTAGTATTGATTTATTCTTATTTTATTCAAAGGTTTTACACAGGAAATTTTGATCTAAATATAATCGCTATATACAATCCGAACATAGATCCATATCAAATTTTGTTTTAAGAATACTCTCATGAAAATTTAAAATAAATTAGTACAGTAAGACCCCGCTTAACGCTGTTTCGTTTAGCGCTGTTTCGGTTTAGCGCTCTTTTATTTCAACCCGGGGATT
>WYDF02301629.1:0-15549 GCA_009867245.2 Adranes taylori
TTAGTGGCTGATATTGAAGACTTTTCTCCAAATTATTGTCAACGGCGACGACAGAGACGTTTTAAGATTGCTGTGGTTATATTTAAGTAATAAATAGATTAAGGTATTATAAAACATGCATATGAAGCAAGTTTAGAAATAAACAATAATGTACGAAGTTGTAACACAATCAGGATAATGCTTTAACAAAATACTTCAAAGCGCGTTTCATGTTAGAGCGCAAGATTTACAGCTTCTAATTAATTAAATAAAAAACCTTGACTTAATTTGGTCTATACGTATTAATAAGTAAAATGTTACCTCTCATGAATTCCTTTAACCAAATTTTTACTACTTGTGCATGATGTTTTCGATGATGAATTAACCATAATGATAAAGTCTGAATACTTTGTGATGAATGATTTAATTCAGCTAACTTTTTAACAAATGCTGATTCCGTAAATCCTGACATTTTAATTTTAGGCTAATAATATTCTAGATAAATAATTTATAGCTTTAACGCCGACAGTGATTTCTGACGTATCAGCTGCTTGTCAATAAAACGAATATAGCTATAAAGAATATATTTCTAAGTGACTGGGCAATGTTCTGCTGATTAACTAAGGTATCCACAATAAAATAATATTAACATAGCAATGCTTTAAACAAAATGTTTTATTATTGCTGTCGAGTTAATTTGATTTTTTAAAGCAAATTTTTCTGAGCGAGAGCTATTTTTTAAAAACCCCGTAGCTCATTATCAACTTTAATGCATACATATTAGTGCAATACATGTGTTGCTACATTATCATGCACAAAATGCATGTTGAAGTTACATAAATTAAAAGAATTATAAAATAATACTTTTTAACTAAAAAATTGTTTCATTGAAGCAATGAAAATTGGGATTTTTTCTTGCTAGAATAGTCACAAGACATCTCGGTTAGTCAGAAAGATCTAAATGCCACTTTATCTAACCTTCTCCCTTTTTTACTTTCTCCTTTGCATTCCATTCATACCTCACACTCACAATTTAATTCCCACCATTCTTCTTATTTCCCTCTACATCCACCCCCTTTCTGACCATTCCCCACGCTCCCTCCACTGGAAAGTGGTCTGATTCTCATATCTCATATCACCATACTTTCTAAATGCTCTTTCGCCCCCTAACTCACCAAAAGGTAATCTATTACCGACTCCCCTCCGTGTCCTTTGAACATAATAACCCCTTCTCAATTTCCTTCGACACACCCATTTATCATAACCAGCTCTTGTTCCTCCAACCATTCCGTTAACATTTTTCTTGCAGCATATATTACCTTGTCTCTCCACTTCCTTATCATCTATTGTCCATGCATACCTACATTCGCCCCCACGCACTGCCCCACCCTCACGTTCCGATCACCCATTATTACTATCCTCTCATACTCATTCCTCCACCCCTCCATTCTCTCACCCAGTACCTTCTTATATTCCTACCATTTTCTGACCACATAGACTACTATGATACACCATTTCTTCCCTCTTAATTCCACTTCCACCCCCTTCACCCCATCCATCTCACCCATTCTCACTTCCTTATATTTTATTCCTTCCCTTACCCCTATTATTATTATTCCACTTATTTTCGCTTTACAATTTATCTCGCTCCACACCATACCTATATCCCTCTCCACTCCACCTCCCTCTCTCTTCTTCCAATTTATAATCACGTTACACTTCCTTTCACTTCTTTGCCTCTCATGCTCTGCTTTTTCTAACACAGATATTCTGTTCTCCAACTGTTCATTTTCTTTCTCCGCAACCATTTCTTCCATTCTTCGTTCGCAATTATTATTTCTTTTATTATCATCCCCATCTGTTTCAACATCTCCTTTGCAAATCTTGACATTTCTTCTCCCACCTCTAATCCCTCCCCACTCTCTTCCAATTTCTTTCTTTTTAAACTCTCACTGCTCCCAAAACTTTTCGCCCTATGCACAAACCTGTCCATTATCTCCCTTTTGTTTTTTTAGCTTGTTATTATTGTTTGATTCTTTTATAATTAAATATTTGTCCTTATTTTCTTTTTATCTATTAATTTCTTTTCTATTGTTTCGCAAACAACTCTTAATTTATTTATACTATATAATAATAGTTTATCCACATCCAGCAACCTTAACCTTTTTGCCGAGCAAAAACAATTTCTTCTTTTCTTGATTACCGCACACCGCATATTCGATTATACGCGTAATCACTTATTCGCTCTATTGTTTTCCTTCACTGAGTTAATGAATACCGTTACTAGATTATTAATCTTCCACTTTTATTAATTACTTCACTGTTTATCAATAGAAAACTGCTTAAGATCGGGAGCCGATCCGAGCACACGTTTTCACTACAGGCACGCATCCAGCCGATATCCTTATTTTTCATATTTCACTTATTTTTCGTATTTCTTCTTCTGTGGTTTCAAATCTATATTGAATTCCTTCAAACTCCAACATTAATTAGTGGTGTGTATCTTCCATACTTATTAACATTTATCCAGTACTTTTATTAAGCAAAAAAATATACTGTAAAAATTTTTGTAGCGTTTGGAGAAAGCGCTACAAAATTGACGTAAATTTTACTCGTTTTAGTAAACGCTGAATTACAGCGCTGCAGCTCTTTCAGTAATTTTAGAAATTCGCGTATTTACATAAATAATTATGTAATTTGATATAAATAGCATTTATTAGAAATACATAGCTTTGGGCTAGAGTTTGATTTATGGACACACGCCGAAAATTATAAATTATACCTTATTTGAAAGCTCTTGACGCACAATGCACAGTGGTGTATATCTTTTCTTGGAGCGTCTTTTCGGTCAGTCCTTCAAAGTGACCCAACATACCTAAAAGAAATCATTCATAAAACGTTTTAAAAACGATATTGCTCACCAAAAATGCTTTATACTGTAATGTATAGACATTTCACATAAAACATTAAACTTTAATAGATAATTTTTTTTATGGTTTATTTAATAAAGAACTGTAAATGTCAAATAAATTATAAACAATTTTAAGACACCTGTTAGTCAGTAACTGTCAGAATTAAGTATAACAGTTACTGAATAACAGTTATTGAATAACAGGCCGTCTTAAAATTGTTTACAATTTATTTGACAGGTACAGTTCTTTATTAAATAAACCATGCAAACCATTATTTATTAAAGCTTAATATTTTATAACAAATATCTATACATTACAGTTATGGTATAAAGCATTTTTGGTGAGTTATATCGGTTTTAAAGCATTTTATGAATGATTTCTTTTAGGACTGTTGGGGCACTTTGAAGGGCTATAACTTCTGAATGAAGAGAGCCTCCAATATAAAATATATACCACTGTGCATTGTGCGTCAAGAGCTTTCAAATAAGGTATAAACTTCGACGTGTGTCCATAAATCAAACTCTAGCCGTCTTTTGCATTAAATAATATGTAATAGTGTACACATTTTAATAAACAATAGTTCTATACCCTAATTTTAATTAGTTTTATTAATAATTTTCATTCATTGTTGTGACTTTACTTCATCATTATTTATTTTATTCTGTTTTCATACGTTCGTTATTGTTATTTTAACATTGCACTTAGTGTAACGTTTTTGTGAGATTCCGCAAGTTAGTAATATACTGACCATAATAAATTAAATTCCCAGCCACGCAAATAAATTATATTTAATTACATTAGTATGTAAATATTCACCAAGGGTGGTGCTTCCAGTACTAGAGTTGCAATATATATTTTTCAATGTCAATACATAAAATTAGTTTATTTTAAAACCGAATTAAATTCTTCGTTTTATTTTGTAAAAAATACTTATAAACATTATAAAAAAAGAAATGCAGGCATCTAACATCCAAAGTCCCAAATGATCTTTAATTAGTTCTCACATTTGCGTCATATTAAATCTAAAAGTTCAACTTTTGAAACTAAAACTTATTTTGCGCCAAAATAATATTAACAAAAGCTTGTAAACTTCAAGCTTACTTTATAGAGGATCATATTATCTCAATATAGAATGAAAAACAGGAATTTTAATAAAAATTAATTTATTAACATTTACAACAATTATTGTCATGAAGATGAAATTACATTTAAAAGTCAAATAGTTTTAGTAACTAATGTAAGATACATATTCACAGCTATCCCTCAATTTATATCGAAACAGTGAGAAATGATTTAGTTTTACATACATATAAAAAAGTTTGAATAGTATTATCCTTAAGAATCGACAAAACATGAGAGATGTTTGTATATATATCAAAATAACAATATGAATTGTTGTTACATGCGTTGTGTACAAATAACAAACTTTAAAAATTTGCAGTACAATTTTCGTTACACTAAAATTACGTATTTATAATTTATAAATTTTGTTCCGTAAAACAGTAATAAATATAATACAATTCATAATATTGAGTAATTAATTTAAGCTGCATTAGTTTGCTCTCAATGAAAACCAAGTTTACTGGAGATTAAAAATTTAGAAAATCGAATATCTCAAACACATTTTACATGAATATTTGAGTAGTTGACTTCTAGCTCTCTGATGGGTTTCAAGTTTTGAACTGAGCTCTGAAAGTAACACCAATCAACCCTTTTATAGGATAAATTTAAGAGTTTTTCTTTAGTGTCTAATAATGTTTCTTCATATTGGAAAATTCTGACTAGAAAACTTGCTATTAATGATTCTAGTTGTGTGAAAAATTATTTTGATAGAAATTGATACATTTGATTTTAATCTGACGATTATTTTGCAATTGACTTTAATGCTAGAACTAGTTAAATTCTCTCTGAGAAATACTTCTCAACAACTTAACACTTTATCGTAAAAAATAACTTTCTTATAAAACAATTAAATAGCTTGAGAGAAAATTAAAAATTCAAATAGGGGAGAGTGTTGTACCTTGGAACAGTTGTACTTTGGAACATTCCCGTTTTAAAACAAAGAAACGCCATCTGGTAGCTATTGTCACCACTATCTTGTGACAACTATCACAGAGGCAAGCTAGTTCTATTGAAATTGTTGTGGTTGTTAGAAAAAAAAATGCAGTTTTTAATGTCAAACTCTCTACCCTGCATCGTTTTGTCAAAGCCCTAAGGTGCCACGAATCTAACAAGTTTGGATATAAACCAAATAATGCAGTGAAAAAGGTTCTTAAGCTACATATAGCAGGCCGCTCCCATGCACTACGGCGTAACCAAGAATGAAATGCGGAAATTGGACTTCGAATATGCCAAAATTAATAACCTTAATTATCCTCACAAGTGGGATGAAAATCAGCCTGCCGGTGCTGAGTGGATGAGAGGATTTAAAAAAAATCAACGCCCAGATTTTCCTAAGGAAGCTGAAGCAACAGCTTTAGTTTTAACCAGCACAACGTGCAAACATTTTATGGAAACTTAAAAAAAGTGCTCGAAAAGTATGGACCATTTCCCCCACACCGAATATTTAATGTGGACGAGATCGGTTTATCTACCGCCCATGCTCCACCCAAAATTTTGGCTCATAAAGGCATAAAACAACTTGGCAGTGCAACTTCAGGCCTAAATGTCACTCTAATAGCAACGATAAATGCAGTTAGTAACCATCTACCATCAATGTTCATTTTTCCAAGGGTCCACTTTAAGGACCACATGCTAAAGGGTGCTCCAGTTGGTAGTAAAAGAGGTGCTAATCTGACTGGGTGTTCGAACGAGAACCTGTTTCTAGAGTGGTTTGAATTTTTCATTGATCATGTCAAACCATCTAAAAACGATCCTGTATTGTTGCTTCTAGACAATCATGAGAGCAATGTCAGCGTAACGGTAATTGAAAAGGCTCGAAGTTTTGGTGTGAAGATGTTAACCTTTCCTCGCCATACTTCACACAAACTACAGCCACTTGATCTTTTAAAACATATCACTATAGAGCAGTTAACGACTGGATGTCTGTGAATGTAGGCAAGCCATTGTCTATCTATGATGTAGCAGAAATTACAGGAAAGGCTTCTCCGCTTGCATTCACTAGCAAAAATATTTTGAGCGGATTTGCGGCAAGAGGTATTTCACCTCTGAATACTGATATCTTTACAGATGATGATTTTCTGTCTGCTTACTCAACAGGTCCAGACAAAAACAAGCAGATCAGAACCAATATATTTTGAATTTATCAGATCCGTCCAGTGTGGGAAATCCGGTAAATTCATTTGACCATTTCAAAAAGCGGAACCACGTAAGCCAACCACTAAAGGCAAAAAAAGGAAAATATACAATCCTAACCCAAACACCAGAGAAGATTGAAATAAATGACACATCATTAACACCGCCCAAAGAAAACTAAAAACAAAATGGCAGTAGAAGAAAGTGACGATGAGGATAATATGTCTCTAAGGGATCTTCGGATGAGGTATATGATATTCAGGAAGAATTTAAAGAAAAAGAAAATGAAGAAGATTTCATCAATTTAGCTACAGGTAAAACCACCGTAAAAGATATTCTTGCTCTCACAGATGTTGTTCGAGAAGTTGGGGCAAGGCGTAGCAGTTCTTTATCAATGTAATGTTTATCTCGGAAAAATTGTTGACTATAATAATGAAAGCGCCATAATTTCTTCGATGGTACAATCTCATAATCATGGAAGTGGCCAGAGAAACCAGATGTTCTTGACTATCCTTGGGAAGATGTTCTTGGTTCGCTAAAACCTCCTTTACAAGTGTCAAAGCGAATTTTTTATATGATTCCGGAGCTTGATGAATTATTGTAGAGGTATTTCTAATATTGAATAATGAATATTATTTGTTCATTTGAATTTTTGTTACAATATAAATGTTCTTTAACAATGAACATTCTTTAACAATGATAATAAATATATTCTTACCTTTAACAATGATAATAGATATATTTAGAAATGTGCGGAGGTACATGGTGGCCTGTTCAAAGGTACACGATGATCATGTACCTTGAAACATTTTCATTCAGCATATACAAAACATTCTGTAGACAATTGTTTTTAAATTAGATTTGTAATAATTGCAAAATGATTGTGCTAGATGGCAAAAAATAAATGGTTGCAATATTTTGCAAGAACTCCTTAAAATATTGTACAATCTGAAAATTGTTCTAAGGTACAACACTATTCCCCTACAGATATCTGAAAACTAATGTACTTATAGCCCAAAAAAAGCTATTAAAACTTAGTGTCTTTTCCATTATATGAGTAGCTCAGGAAAACAGGAAAATCTTTAATTAAATCAAAACTCACTTCGTGTTGTTCACCATATTATTAGATCCTTGTTGGTTTGTTCTCTATATTTCCATCTAGAACAATCGTATAGCAGTCACTTTTCAACTGCCTTGGAAATTAACTCTTTAGGTGGGATCTCTAGTTTTGGATATCTTCGGTATCTTTGTATGCATTTATAGAGATTTGGTTTGAGTTGGACATTTAATGGACACCTAGTTAATGTGCTTTTGCTGGCAGAGTCAAGGTCCAACAAAAATTCATAAAAATGGTCCGATGGCTGGTTTTGGAAATTAGCTACTCATTTAAGAGTCGAATTTAATATATAAAATCAAACTTTATTTTGATATGGTATAGGTATCATTTTGAAATTTAGTTAGGTCCTTATTTCATTGTTTATATTACATAGCAGGTATATTTCAAATCTATTCAGAGAAAAGTTGATTTAACACTAAAGAACAGAAACATATTTAAAAGAGACATATCGAAAAACATCCATATAGTTATCACGAAGTTCTTTGTAGGACAATATAAAAATCTATGAATATGAAACTTTTAAATATTTGTCTTATATACATCTTGTTCGGAAAAGATCCGTCCTACAGCAATCACTAGCAGGATGTGTTACACTGAGACGAAAAGTTCTTTTGATTATATACACGGAAATGATTTTTCGTCTTTAAATGACAATTTATTATACACACATTAGAAGCAATTTGTATATTTATGTTATGTATAATAAATTGTCATTTTGTTCAATACCAAACTATTTTCGAACAAATGTTCATAGGCTTTTCGTCTCTGAATGAGACATTTATCAGTGGTTAATGCATGGAGGTTTCTTTTCAGGACAGCTGTATATTTATTTCTTAGCGATAGTGAAGTTCTCAATAAACTTATTAGCGCTCGACTCGTTTTTAAAATTCCAATCTCAATCTGTCTTACTTTTCGGGACATCTGTATATTAATTTCTTAGCGATAGCATAGTTCTCAAAAGTTGTTGATATGAGGGATGTCATTTTAATCTTGCATATAGCCACATAGAGCGCGCAAGTAACAAAATATATGGTTCCAAAATTAACCTCAACATTAAATTGACACGTGTTGAAAATTTCGTCAAAATACAAGTGGTTTAGTCACAGTGAATTTTTAAACTCAGTAGGGCGTTCAGAAACATGTAATTGAATCGAGAGCATTTCCGAACGGCAATGTTTTACAACTTTCGGAGAAGTTTATCACAACAACAATGTCTTGCCGAGTTGGTTGCTGTTCTTTTGTAATGAAGCACCACACCAATCTATAATTTCTCGCTGGTACTCTGAATTCAAACGTGGACGAACAAATCTCAGCGATGATCCTAGGCCAGGACCACCAAAAGCAGCGGTCACCCAGGAAAACATGTCACCCAGGTCACCCTGGTAACGATGTGTGCGAGATGATTAATGAAGATCATCATGTAATGGTACTGGAAGATTGAGAGCTTCTTGGACCCCACATCTGTTGACCGAGGAACAAATGGTGGCTCGTGTCAGTTGGTGTCGATGAACTCTGAATTGTTTCAACAGAAGCTGCTCCAAAAATATGTACCGTATCGACAGTGGTGATGAGTCATGGATTTATTCTTATGAACTCGAGAATAAACCAAAGTCTTTCGTTCCCGTAGTGTGTCAAAAAGATGGTCGCAACTTTTGTATCATAATCCAGACATGTGGCTACAATTCCTTTACAAAATCGAATCACGGTAATTGTTGATTCTTACACAATCGTGTGTTTGCCAGAAATCATTTATGAGCTGCGATAAAACAACCCCCAGCGTCAGATCATCCTTCACCATGACAATGCGAGTGCTCACACTGCTCGACAAACATGTGACTTTTTGAAGCAACAAAACATCGAATTACTTGATCATGCTCTGTACAGCCCTGACTTAAGTCCAACCGATTTTTTTACATTTCCCACCTTCACGAATGCACTGCGTGGTCAGCGATTTCATTCACCTGAAGATGCAGTCGATGCTGTAGAACTGACCATTTCTATCATACCCATTGAAAAGTGGAATAAGTGCTTTAACAATAGGTTTGAGCGAATGTAAAAGTGCATCGATACTGGTGGCAAGTAATTTGGGAAACAATATAGCACTGAAATTTAAACTATTGGTTTTTGTTAAAGCTATATGCAAAATTAAAAATACAGCCTTCGTAGTCCTCTTCTCGTTTTTTATAAGGTCAATGTCAATTCGTACAAAATTTATATAAACATAGTTTGACCTTCCCACTTCCTTTGTTTATAACAAGCAATATGAGCCTCACTTACTTGCTTTTTAATACAGTATTTACATCACGTGACTTTGACAGTCACATATGGATTATTATTTCTGGATAACTGGTTATTGATAACACAAGTAGAGGCAAAAACCGCACTCTATAGGTTATAATTTTATTGCCCGAACACAGATTACAGAAGATAAAATATTATTAGACGTGAAAATAGACTGTATAACTTCCAGATGCAGAGGATGTTGAAATTATCATGAACTCCATACTAACTTTCCAAAGTGTGTTCTAGTCCACTTCATAGATGGATTTAGGAATCTAGGAATAGGAATACACGGAGAAAGACTGATGTACAGAATGTTCTGCCGTCTAGTCAAATTTGTTCCCGTTTTTCAGCCCGAAATAATTGTAGTTCTTCATTACGTACAGGAAAATAAAAGAAAATATCGGATTTTTATTTTAAGTGAGAATGAAGCAACACTTTGGCGCTGAAAAGCTCCAAAATAGTGTTTGGACTGAGACAAAAATGCATTAATGTGCTGTGTAGTGCCATGATCAACTCAGCCATACTAATATGGGCGCCAAGGCAGAAGGCATTGTCGCCAACGATATAACAGGTAGTCTAGTAAAGAAAGCATCCAGTAGAAGCTTCACTAGTTCGGAGCAAATATCAGTTTGTTCCATCAGAGAAGCTGGACCATTTAAATACACCTAGACTAATGTGCAAAGTCGGCAAGCAATCAAGATAGCAAGTGTGAAACGCCTTGTACGACCAAAAGCTGCTGAAACTCGGCAGGGGAAATATTGGCCTGCTAACAAAACACTCATCTCTGAGGATACATATAATAAAAATTGGAATAAACAGTGCAGAAATATAGTGTAAATTGTACCTGGAAGAAACCGAGATAATTCAAGATATCTTATGAGTGTGTGAAACGTTGGCATCCAGAAGGGAACTTACTCGGAACTATGAAAGACAATTCTGTAGTGGTAGAACATCACTCGCACAAGGAAATACTGAAACAGCAATAAAAATAAATAAATTGATTGGCCGCAGTATTGCTGAAATAGTATTATCGTAACCAATCCTTGGAGATAATAATAATAATAATAATAATAATAAGTACATCACTCATGTTGACATAGTTTTAAAGAGAAGCTAAGAAGCTATGTAAATGTATAAAAAAAGCATAATGTTAATAAAAAAAATATTTATTTTACTTCTTAAAATTCGGCTTAGAAAAATTTAAATACATTTTATATAGATGTTGTAGCGTTCTTCTAGACCATCAAGTTTCATTTTCCAATTTTTATATAATCCTTAAAACCTCAAAATAAAATCATATTCCAAAGTAAAATCGTTAATCTATTTTCCATTAAAGGGTCTTCTAGTTAGATGATAACAGTTAATTGTCGCATATACCTTATAATAATTATTTAAAATAAAATCAAAACTATCTATTATTTGCATCAATTTGAATTAAAAAATATTATAATTATATTAAATTGTTCTGACTTAAAACAGTTCGCTGATAACTATAAAAAGTATCCTATTTAGTAAGAATTTGTATAAAGAATAGTATGTTTATAAAGTAGTAAAAAAAGTTGGAAAACCGTATCGCTAAAGTATATGTAAATTTTCGCAGTTCTTAAATTTGGAATCCTCTTTGCCGAATAGCCACGTGAACATCTGTCGTGCTTTCATGCTGGCTCGCACCACACCTCGACTTTTATACCAATGTTCTCGCCGGGCATCAGTTATTGGCACACCTCCCCCTTCACCATTTTCGTCCGTCCCGCAACTATCGGAATTCGTCGAATCCGATATTTTCCGCTGATATTTTAACCGGATTTGCGTTAGAATTCCAACAAGCAGTTCATCAACATTGTGATTTATGCCGACTGATATCTCCATAAATTTGGCACGAAACGTACATGCTAAACATTTTCCGTCTACAAAATAAATTAATCAATTAGTTACTCAAAAGTAATTCTTTATAGACAAGATAAATAGAGAATCATTTTATTTTAATTCTTTAATTAATATAAGGATGCATATATGTATACTGCCGAGCAATAATTTCTTATGTATATGTCTAGTAGTATTGTTAAACAATTACATCTATCAATATTTATTGTAGGTGGCCTTGATAAATTATTACTACAATCGCTTATATCCAAAGGATTTTTATGTTAGACCCTAATGATGGATCGCATTCTATAGAAAATCACGAGTAATACCAAAATCTGTTTCTAAAAAATTTAATGCTTAAAATTATTTGAGCTTATTCAGAATTATTCGATTTTAATTTCGACCCAAGTCCATTTTCGTTGTGATCTTCCAGGAAAGAAGGAATTTTGCTGCACAGTTGTTATGTTGTTGTACGTAATTTAGAAGAGGCGGGTGAATTGGGACTTAGAGGTGAATAGGGACAAAAAACAAGAAATATGTAATTTAAATTTACCGCTCAAAAATTGTTGCACACTTTGGTTGGTAAAGGTCCTGCCAAGACACAGCTCAGCCATTGAAATCAAATGATCATTTCTAATTGGGTATTTAAGAGCGCAAAGTTTTGTTTACTTTTCATGTTTTTTTGATAGTGGTCGAGTTCGATGTGTCACACACACACAGTTATAATATTTCACGGCTTATTAGCACTTCTTTAAACATATTTTGGTGAGTAAATATCATTTATTAAATTAAAAATAAATTCATTGTAGCCTTAGAAAATAAAATTTTTGTAAAAATTGTACATATTTTAATAAAAAGAGGTGAATAGTGACAACGCTAAAATTGTATTTTTACAATTTTTTTTTGTAGTTTGCAATACCGATACATTATAAAAGGGACGCACTGCCCAAGCCAAATCAACTTATTAACAAAGAAAAAATAATAAATGCTATTGAGGCGATAATGAAAGGAATGCCGTTACGAAAAGCTTAGGAAAATTTGGAGTTTCGAAATCTGCTTTGCACAGGTACTTCAAACAGTATAAATTAACTGGATATTTAAATAAAAAAAATCAACGTGGACAAACAGCTATATCTGAGACCGTGAAAACCCCTATAAAGCGCTCAATATTAAAGTGTTCTAGTTGGAGCTATCCACTAAGTACATTTGATTTACGTTGCTTCATAAAATATCATTTGCACAGGGAGGGTATGCGCATCCGACCATTTAAGATCTAAAAAGACATAAAGATACCCTAACCCAGCGGCTTTCCCAAAATATTAAAAGGATGCGGGCGGAAGTTTTCCCAACTACAATAAAAAAATATTTCAAAGAGCTCGAGGAAACAAGTAAAGATATACCGCCTTCAGATAAATTATGATGAATCCGCTTTATCTGATGACACCGGCAAGAGTAAAGTGATATTTAAAAGAGGATGCAAGCATCCCGAGCGAATAATGAATTCTAGCAAAGCTAGCGCATCTGTTTTGTTTTCTGCTACAACATCGGGGACTTTGCTCCCCTGGTACATAATTTATAAATTAAAATACTTATATGACTTGTGGACTGGACGGAAGGAGGCCTACCAGGATCCCTTTACAATAGAAGCAACAGTGGGTGGATAGATGGGACATGCTTTTTGGATTGGTTCCAAAAAGTTGTAATCCCATACTGTCGACGGTTTGTTGGAAATAAGCTGCTTTTTGGTGACAATCTTGGTTCACATCTCTCCTTTGAGGTAGTACGCCTGTCAGAAGGGAATTATATAAGATTTGCATTTCTCCTACCTAACTCCACGCATCTCACGCAGTCGTTAGACGTCTCCTTCTTCAGGCCGCTAAAAATAAACTGGAGGCACGTGCTAGAAACTCACAAATCAAAAAGTAAAGTCAGTAACGCATCTTTTGACAAAATATACTTCCCAATGCTTATGAAAAAAAACATTAGAATTAATTAAACCTAATATGGAAAGGGTAATATAATCTGGTTTTGAAAAAAAAGGGGATATATCCCCTAAACGCCCAGAAAGTGCTACTAATGTGGCAGCAGATAATACCGTTGCCCTTAACGCTGATAACAACTTTTTGGACAACTTTTTTGAAAGAAATGCGATATGGGACAGATAGTGGCGAGTTAAATAGGGGAAGAAACAAACTAAAACTGCCTGCTGGTCGCAGTGTCACTGTGGCGGATCTTAGAGATGATGAAAGTTCAGCAAGTGATACAGATACGGAAGAGGGCGGCCCAAGTCGGTTATCACAATCACCACAACATATTGAGGACTTTGGAGTTCCAACCCACTATTTTGAGGAGAAACTTCTTGATACAGAGGACTAGGTGATGGTAAAATTTCAGTATGACACGAACACGGAAGATGTGTCGAAATTCCAACACTAAGATGTTATTTAAAACTTATCGCCGCCTACTATACGAAGGGGCCGATACACATTTCATTTAACACCCAAATTTCTATCCGTAGGTTTTATAATGAAAGTTGAAAAAAACGTTTTTAAGTTGGTTCAATGAATAAAAATATTTTTATTTGGTTATTATTTTATTACTTAAATCCTAAAGCCCCCCTGGTCTAAAATATTTTTTTAAAATTTTTATTAAAGTTCCTTTTGACCCCTGTAGACGTTTGGATAGGGAAATACTGAGAAATATACGATTGTCGTCCCGATTCACCTGTTCTCTATAGTGAATCGGGACACATACATATAAATAAAAATATATTATTGGGGTATGAGTGCCTCAATAATATATTATGCTGTGGACGCACTAAGGGTATGGTCATAATATAAAATTATGACAAATTGAAAAAAAATATGTCGTCGAAGGCGGCTTGAAAACCTCAGAAATTGCCCCGATTCGCCTCACTTTACGGTATCCCCTGTTTATTTCTCTGGTCGAAGCTGTAGTTTCCAATTAAGTTGTGTATATGTTTTTGTAACTGTAAATTGCAGTCTTCAACTATGATGATTTTCATTTATCTATGGTTTTAGAAATGTCGTCATAAAACCTTCGATTTCTTCATCATCATGGTTAGAGTTAAGCGTAGAAGCTTGTATTACTTTAACACCGTATCTTTCATTCAAGTTTAGACAAATATAATTCGCATCTAATATGCATATAGTGTGAGTTATATAATTTCACCATCAGCTGCCAATATGTGGTCCACACCGTGTGTCAATCTCTAGGGTAAACTATTTTTTGATCCAAATTTTTGACATCCTCCTACCAGACTTGTAACTTCGATCATTCCATTTACGTCCCATTTAATTTTTCCTAGTGCCATTTCCATTTCGAACAGTTTTATATCGATGAGAAAGTTCTGGCAATATATAATATGGTATGGCAACATATCCTAACCCAGGATGCCCAGGAATTCTTAGCACATTCTGCTCTTAGTTTAGTCTGACGGTTGCCGACGTCAGGGATCGACAAGGGCTGTCCATTATTCTAAGATGAATTGTGATTATTCCATGATGAATTTGGATGACATTTCGTATAAAAAAGTCTGAATATTTAAAATAAAAAGAATTATATGGAAGCTCGCAAGGATACAAAAGAAAAGACATTTTTATTGTAGTATAGATGAATATATGTATAGTAAAGATGTTCGATTTAAAAATGTGGAATCGTTTTAAAATTGCAGTGCGAGGCGACACAACGGAAAACAATAGATTCTAAAAATATATAGTTATTATTTGGCAAAATAGTAATGGAAAATCTTTACGACACACCAAAGTAAATGTAATTTTTTCACATAAAATTTGAAACTTTTTTCAATGTGCAGTAAATGCTTTATCAACTATGTTGTTTTATAATGCTTCATACGCTTTATAAGCTTTAAGATATATGCTTTTATGTTAAGGTGAGTTCATATTTCAAAAACTGAATGAAACATAAATAAAGTTTCAAATAAAAGGAAATGATTATTTTATTTTAAAATAAAAATTTCCTTTTGATATTAATAAAAAACATAGTATATATATAATATCGGTTTATAACGTTCTCCGTTGTTTTCCGATTTCCAATCTCCACCTCTCTCGGTCGTTCCACAGGTCGTGCTCCAGTTCTCTTTCCGTCATGTCTCTG
>WYDF02301640.1:0-15548 GCA_009867245.2 Adranes taylori
TATCTAATATATAAAATTGTTGTAGACAGGTGACCAAAAGAATTTTTTTGGTCACCTGTCTACAACAATTTTATATATTTTATTAATGTGTCTCGAAAAATGTTTACCCCGTCCGGCACTCGAATCCGGACCTCTCGATTGCCGGTCTCGTTTTCCGTATCTATTAGGATAGGCAACTTATATATCAGGATTTGTTTTGGCCACCTGTTTACTACCGTCGATCGATTCGTTCGTCATCGGATAGATGGAGTGATGGATGAACATCAAATTGAATATTTGATGTTCAATTAAACATGCGACCGCCAGCAAAGCGGGGAAAAAATTAGTAAAAACATCCAGGAGACTCCATCTACCAGATAACGAATGAATCGATCGATGGTAGCAAACAGGTGGCCAAAACAAATCCTCTTATATAAGTTGTCTATCTTAATAGACACGGAAAACAAATATATATTAAAAATTATTTGTGTCTTCGAATAAGTGCCCGTTAGCTCAATTGGAAGAGTAATCGACCAGCAATCGAAAGGTCCAGGTTCGAGTCCCGGACGGGGTAAACATTTTTTCGAGACACAAGTAATAAGAAGTATTAATTTCATAATTTACTCTATTAAATTCTTTTCATCTATATCTGTATTGGCGTAACAAAAATACCCGCAAAGTTCGGGGTCACAGGTGGTGACACTCCAAAAGAGGGTCAACTAGCCAAACCTATTAATACTTTTATAATCTTGAAATATGTTGTTGAAAATTTTAAATAATCATTTAGAATTTATTTACTTCAATTAACCTCACGTTAAGCATTAACGCAAACGAATAGAACATGGAAATTTAGTGTAAAACATCTTTTTATTTTAGTAACTGATGTGAATAAATTTTGATATATTTTAAACCAATTATTTTTCAAATTCATTTATTATAAAACAAAAATTATCATCATATTGTTTGCCAGTCCTTCGTAACTTTTCTTAAAAACCCATATTTTTGACAAAGTTATTCTTGGCCCGTCGGGATACTCAACTATTTTCCTTTCTATACCGAAAACCGTAAGGTCATGGATATACTATTCACTTGTCTTTTAGTTTTTTTCTTTTGCCACAAAATCTACGTTTTTGGAAAGAAAGTTTACTGTTACTCGCGTATGGTGCCATGAAGTCAAATCTGTGAAGAATAATCTGGAATCGTTATGATTTTGCACAGACAGAATAAAGAGTCTCTTAGAAAACTGTAAACCTGAGGCTTACGTCACCACATTAACGAAGAGTTCACGAAGGTAATAAGGGTGCATGAGGTGAATAGTGTCGTAAAGTGTATAGTCAGGAAGTGGCTCTAATTTGAATGATCTGCTTTTGTATTTCGATTACTTTCGGAAATAATTTTGTTCAGGTCTTTAAACCATCTCTAGAAGACATGCTTTATTTTGTAATAATTATAGACATTTTCTTCTAATCCCAATAATGTTTCAAAATTACGTGCCAAACCCGAATCGACTGTAGTCCGAGCCAATTTCAACGCTTTTACTGTAGTTAGTGGATTGTTGTGAACCCATTATTAGCCAATTATAATTTTTCAATTTTCTTGGTTCAGTTTTAGATTGTTATACATTTTCAACTCATTATTAGCTAATTATTTTTTTATCTTTGTCAGCTCAGAGTTCTTTACAACACAAAATTACAAGTTACTAAAAGCTCACATATAAATTAGCAGACAATATCAACTTTGAAATGTTCCCCTTTAATCGGCATTTAATGCACAGTCTACTTCACAACATTTCCAAAGTCATCAATTTCCAATTTATTTCGTTCAGTCCTTATTATAACGTGATCTATTGAAGAATACGTACTTCAATTCGAATCTCTAAAAAGATTTGCTCAAAAAGCAACTGCAAAGGAAATAAACTGACAGAACGTCCAACAGAAAATTAGAAAGAACTATCGTAGTCATATTGTGAAGCACGAAGCTTCAAAATGTATTATCAAACAAAATGAACGTATAAATAAGTATGTACGCTACATCCAGAGCAACAGCACGCTGAATTTATTTTAAAAGAAACTTTTTCATTTATAAGAAATGATCCCTGATTTTTAGTAAAATAAAAGTTTCTTTTAAATTATAATTAAACATTTTATTCAACAAAAACACATTTATAATATAACTAGCTATTTCGCTTCATTTTGTTTTATATATTTCATATATATATATAAATATATATTATTTATATAATTGTTAATTCTTGGAACTATGGCCTGGAATTTTACAATTAAAACATATTTATTGAACGTTGTTAATATTTTAATAACATTTTATAATAAAATTAAAAAAATATCATCCGATTGTTTAGAAATAGCGGATGACACCTAACTAAAATAATATACGAGAATTAAATCAAAAACGAACATCTAAAAATTAAAACACGCTATAGGCAAAAAAATTTGTTTTACACATTTGGACTGCAACCAAACCAAATAAAATAGTTGATTTAAATAGTTAAAAACTTTAAAATATTCTCGGATTTCTAGACAAAATTTTCATTATTAAAGCAAATTTTGAAAGTAACTCTCGTATAATTTATAATAGTAATTAATAATAAACGAAATAAGGTACATGTTGAGAATTAATTTAATAACATATGTACAAGTTAAAAAAATACATTGCAAGAAAAATATTTTTAATAATTTATATAAATTTTATATTATCCACACAGAAATATTGCTTTATACACAAGAAAATAGAAATAAAAAGGTGGATATTCTTTGTATAACAAATTTGTAAGAAAATTCAAAAGATAGAGATGGAGATTTTTCAGCTTCCCTTTTAGTTATTTTTTGTTCAGACAAAATTTGTTTGTCAAAATATTGCACACGATAATTTCTCCTCTTTACAAGATTTCTATGAATAAAAGTCTGTTTGAATTTAACTTGGTGAAGTTTAAGTTAATTTAAAAATTGATTTCAGCGATAATCGAGGGTATAAGATAGAAAAGTTGGCCAAAAAAATAATGAATAAAACGAGAACATTTATATCTCCGTACACGTGGGGCTCCATTATTCACTATTCCTGGAACTAAGAGCTATTAGTAAAAAACTTAAAGGGATAGAGTGGATTAGCTAATAATCCTTTCGTTAAATTTATTGACAAAAATATATTAAATTAAAAGTTAAAATGTTATGAGCAAATAATACAGGAATAATGAATGTTTATATAAATGTATAAAGCAATATTTTGTATGAACTGGCTATATTTCTTCAATATTTACACATTTCTTTTTATATATATATACACTCGATTCAATAGGATTCTCTGTCATTCATCCCGAATCATTACAACGATTAACAATTTTAATAATTTTATATAAAAAAGAGAAAATGTATAATGATGTTCAGCAATCTCATACTTTTAAATATCGTTCTGATTTAAATCATAATGTCTGGTTTTATTTATAAACAATATTATTTCCAGTAGCAAATAAACATATTCCAATCGTTTCTTATTAAAATTTGTTGATCTATTTTGTTTAAATAAATTCTGTATTATTGCGATTGGTTTCGCTACATTGAAGCATCAGCAGGAAAAAATCTGTAGCAAAACAAACTTAGAACATAGGTATATTACGTTCAAAGTATATGTTGATACAGAATTTGTTTGATGCCGTTGACTTAACAAAAGTCATCACAATAAATAAAGAAGTACATATATAGTTATTTAATTTATTTATTCAATAATTTAAAATAGCAAATGACTCATTTTTTATGCTACCTCACTCACAAGATGCACCGGTTACTTGCACAACGTTCGGTTCAATTGGTGACCTTCGACTTGATAGGACAGTTCAAACGTTCCCAAGAAATCTGAGGATTGAATCTGCCTATTTACCGTTAAAGGGTCGTGATGAAGGGTTATACAAATGGAATATTTTAATAGTGTTTTTAGAATGTAATCGCAGTGCTTTGATGTATACAAAAGCACGCATTCGTCAAATTTGACATTTTTACAATTCCTTTCCATTTTATTCAAGCATTTACGTCGCAAAACAGTATCAAATCACACTCTACTTACAAAAAGTTTTGTTAAAATCATATGACCTCTAGAAGTTCACAGTAAACACATCAAGCCAGTTCTCGAGTTCAAACGCTGGAGGAAGAATCATATAGCAGAACTTGAGTAACGAGCGAAATTGAATAGCAATTCAAAAATGGTTATAGACGAATTATACTGTCAGGGAAAGAACAGGCGAGCAGTCACCAAATTGTTTACGGATTCAATAAATCAATAAGAGGACAAATATTTGCCTGTTCAGTTTAATATCCGGAATATTCACCCCCCCCCCCCCCCCCCAAGGACTTGAATATACGCTGTAATTTTAATATATGCTCATTTAGTTCCCAATTGCATAACAATTAATTTAGGAAAATCTATTCTCTGAAATGTTTTGTTTTCATTAATTGTGAATTCTCAAAAGACACCAGAACAAAGGAAAAAATAAAAACGCGATCAGTCATACGCCCTCTTGCGCAAATATTTTACACACTATAAACTTTGTGAACATTGACATACATCTCTCTCATAAACAACATTAATATTAGTATCATTATAACAGAATATACAAAGTATTATTTCACATTATGTATTCAGTTTGTTTTATAAACTTAAATTCTAATCTCCTGGAATACTATGTTTACTCACTTAACGTGGTACGTGTAATATAAATATTGATTCATATTCTCTTATCTTAGGCGGTAAATTTGTATTCGTTTTAGTTTTCACTTAATTTCTAAAATTCAGTAAAATAATTAAGATCAAATTAAAGCGAATACATTTTGTAAATAATTTAAATAGAAGACTACAAAAAACTCATTTTAACTTTATTTGTTTTGCTTTTTTACGAAGTTTGTAAAAATATATGTTCATATTCTTAAAAACATGTTCCAAATTTATTAAAAAAATAAAAACCCTGCAATGAATATTTTTTCTTCCGGGTCTAGTAAATAGTAATGCGTGATAATCTAGTAAATACTAAAGCGTGATAATTTACTGTGATTTATTGATTGCGATAAGGAAATTTAACGGGGTGAAATTTTAACACTTCAAGCTGTTTCCTCGTGTAGTCAATGCCGTGGTAGTCAATTATGGCTCTGCTGTAAGTTTTATGTGTATGACGGGGAGTGGATTAGTATTCGGATTACAGTTGAAAGTGATGCCCACATAAGTGATCTCTTCATTTATTCGATCTCGTCTATTTTCGCTAAAATTGGGATACTGGATTAATATGATTTGTGTTTTATTATGATTAGGAGTAAAGCGCTATCGCTGGGTCCAAGCGGAAAAAATCGTTGAGCAAAGTTTATACGCGACAATTGAAGATTTACGTTTTCTAGTTACAGGTCCAGAATGCTGTGTCCTCAGTATATAGAACACTAGTAGTAGCTCCTGGGATTTCTAGGTTATATGATGTCATAAAAAAGAAGTGTAAGAGGGCACCGAGAAGGGACTGTTTAGAGCTCGATTTATGGTAAATGAGTCGTATGTAGAGCGCGATGTTCTGAATCTAAATTGATTGTTTGGAAACGTTCAAGAGCGGTTCATATGCCTGTAATAAATATTATTCGTTGAAATATTTTATCGATAACATTGATTAGAATATGATTTCCGTGATTAGAATATGACGAAACAATTCATGGATCCTTCCTAGGTTTTGGTATCATTATAGTGTGGTCAGATTTTCAATGATTTGGGATGATAACTCTAAGAAATCCAAGATTCTAATTTTTCAAAACTCATGAACTTAAGTCAAGAAATAATCTTCTTCTTAAATATACAATTACTGATTATCACAGCTTTGATAAAAGTATTCGTACGATTGCTTATAATTTGGATTTGTTTGTAAAATAATGGTTTACGCTGTAGAGTACTTTGAATTATATTATAATATAAAAAATATTCATGCAGGATTTTAAATTGAATCATAAATAAAATAAAAACCAGTTTAGGTCATATATTAAAGTAAAATTCCCTAGGAAAATAAATTAAAAGTGAAAATTCTATACCCAATATTCTTTATTTAAAACATATTTAAGTGCACTTGACACACGTACTTATTTTGTTCCAGAAAACAAATTTATATTTAATGATTATTTAATAAAACTAAGTCTTCAATTATATAAAAAATACACCCTTAGTCTCAGAACTTAATCCAGCAGATCTTAAAAAGCAAAAACTTAATAGCGTTAAGTCGGCAATGAATTTATAAAACTGACCATGCACAAATTAAACAGATTAACTTTAAAGATTAAACTTAAAATTTTGATGACTACTTTTAGAATTCCTATTCGAACAGCATCCTCCTCTAACTCCATTACATTACTAATAACTTCAACACGCTAGTTCTACGGGCCTAAAAATATGTTATTCCAAGATCCTTGAACGTCTTTTTCGGAAGACAACTTGGTTCTTTTCGGTTACTTATCACGTTATTATTTAATTCCTTATTTTGTTTGTTACATTTGTATTTCTGGTGTCACATCTATGTCACTACAAACACAAATTTGTTAAACCATTATCAATTAATGTTACCGCAACAACTGAACGTGACGTCAAGTAAACGAAAAAGAATCAGAACGAATAATTGCATTAACAAGAATTATATATGTAGCAATCAAGGCAAGAAATTAGTAGATGTGAAGGCGCTTACCCCTTAATGAAATCATTATTCGCGAAGCAGTTACAAGAAACTAAAATTCAATCAGATTAGATTAAATTAAATTATTGATCACGTCATAAAAACGATATTAAATACTTGTTTCAAACAACTTCTTATCCTAAGATAATTTTGAAAATTGAATTTAACAAATACGCAATAAATAAATAAATAATTATTTTATAGATCGAAAATTAATCAAATTTGAATGGTCAATCTTAAAAATTGTCTTATTAGAAAAAAGTTGATTTATAGGTCCATTGGGCACAACATTTTTAGTGGAACTATGTGTGAAAAGTCAAACAGTATTTAATATATGACCCAAAGTATATTTTAATTCAATTTACATATAAATTGTAGAAAATATTGTCATGCAAGGTTTTCCTCTTCTTTATATTTAATACTATTTGTTCATATGTATTTATTTGATTAATCTGCGCACTCTTCAGAAGTAAAGTTTTAAATTTTAATTAGATTAACTGGTATTGTTAACATTTTTTAATCATAAATTTAAAACTTTTAACGAGGAAATAAAAGCGTTACTATTAGTTTTAAAATTTAATAGAGATTTAATAAATTTTATTTCCTAATACAACTGTTGTAAAGTTCAAAATCTTTTAGTCCTACAAAGTAAAGTTTAGTTTAGATTAAGCTGTTAGCTGCCTACTAAAGAATGTTTTAATTCTATTCTCAGGTTGTGGCAATCTTATTTGTAATTTAAATGGCAATAAATATTAATAGTTGATTTGATATATCGCTGCCTCATGAAGCGTCCCTAAAATTAAAAATAATTGTCACTTTATAGATCGTTAAAAACAAATTCATATATAAAGCAACTTAACATGGGATACAAAAAGAATTGGTGCAGTCGCATCGTACGAGTCCAATACGAGCGCTAGGAATACGCGATACTCACCATGTTTGCGCCCGGATCGATAAGTAGATTTGCGCTTGCGCTGTAGCATTCACGTTACGTTTTAATTAAATTGTGATGTTGCCACATTGTCCGTTTACTTTTTAATATGCAGATAATATGAATTAAATAATGACTGTATAATTAATTCATATATTTTATTCTCAACATACGTTATAACTTATTACGATACTTAATGAAATAAATCATTAATAATGTAATGCATATTGTCTGATATTTTCTTGAACGTCAGTCTGAAACTTTAAAGTAATCACTTCTTAAAAATAACACTTTTTTACACTACCTAAAAGCGTTTAATTTGATTTGATTTAGTTACGGAATTTACCGTTTATAAAAAAAATTTACAAATTAATTTATGTAATGAATTATTTACAAAGAGGAAAACAATAGGGTAAGGTGTAAATTATTACACCCAAATAAAAAGAATCTAAAATTTTGTGTATAATGAATAATAAGCAGCAACATACTCCATTTGTTGCTTAATTAAATAAATATACTATTAAATATACATAGTTAAATATTCTGAAGCAGATGTGTGTAATAAAAGCTCAAATCGCTAAATGGTTCAGAGTTTGCTTTGCATTAACACTTCTGACGCTAATCATTCAAGAATTATAGTTAATATGCGTTTAAAAATATTCCACTATATGGCAACGGTGTACACTTATTTCAAACTGCATGGCAGACCATGTATTAGGGGCGCGCTTGTTGGACTCTTACAATGCGACTACACCAAAGAACTGTGTGTTAAAGAAAAATACACGCATAAGTTCCAAATATATTTAAGATATTGTATAGTTTACCATTTAATTAAATGCTTAATAATCCCATTAGAACAAATAAATTAAATTATTGTATAGCAAGGAATTAAAATATTATTTTTTCTAAAATCTAAATAAATGAAAATATAAAGTCAATTACCTCGCAACTCTTTCAATAATCACTCGTGTCCGTTGCTCACTCAAACCGGGCGCTAATTTCTTAACCAATTCAACGAAAAATGCTTCACCAATTCCTGGCGAACGTCTCTCCGCCAATTCAAATGCATGTTTAAGTTCATCGATTGCATCGTTCGCACTATTGTGATTCACAATAACTGAACCACTTGTACCGGACGATGGAGATACCGAAGTAGATGAAGACGCTGAAGATGAAGATGTAGGTGAAGATAATGAGCCAAGTCCACGGTGTAGAGGTGACGAAGAACTGCCACCAATGCTACTATTATTGACGGAATGAAGAGACGAAGGGATATTATTCTCGTAGGATAGAGATTGACGATGATGTTTGTGCTGGAGCTAAAAATAAATGTTATTTCCGAAATTATGTGGCGGCGTGGATGCTGCTATCAGAAGTATAAAGATGTCATAAATCATTAGGCTGCTATTAAAATCATCTACGTATTATTCTACTCCAACTATTCAAACAGTGGTACATTCGGTACACATGAAAAAATTATTATATTGCATACACATTTAATTACAGTACACTTAAACAATTGACAATGATACTATTGTCCGCAAATCGATCACCTCTAATATTTATAACCAAACTTTCTAGTTGGATTCTTTTGAACATGTACTCCAACAGGGTTGTAAACAGTTTAGGCAAGAATATCTAGCTTTATCGCACTCTACGCTCGACATTGACTTTTTTCGTAATTTCACGTATTCTCACACTGGATGTTGCATGTTCGTAAATGTGTTGCAATAGACAGAGGTTTCGGTAGAACACTCGACAATCTTTGAGGGATTTAAACAATTCAATAGACTGAACGGAGTCAAACACTTTTGTGAAAGTAGTTGTTGATACCATATGTGGACCAATATCCGCCTGATCAGGAGTCTTAATAGAAGACAAGTACATACAGATACAAGACAAGGCTTTAATCTGAATATATGCATCATCTCATATACCCTCACACTGGCTGATGCATGGTCGTCGATTTTGATGGTATTTCATAAGAAAATCCGGAAATTACTCCTCTAGTATTAATCAGTATGATAGTTTACTTGTTTCCCAGTCACATGAGATAATTTTGATGTAGAACGGTTTCATTTAATAAACACAAAATAAATATATATAAGAGAACTTACCTCCGTAATTATTGGATATATAACTCCAGTAAGTAAACAATTTGATCTATTGTGTTGAATTTGTGGTGAAGATGCTGAAACCATCACTTGTTGATGATGATTTCCTGTTCCTCCAGTTCCATCCATAATTCCTCCAGATGTTGTAGAAGTTACTTTTCCTTGACCTATATTTGAACTATTATTTTTGTGCTGATGAAGATGATGATCGGAAGACGATCGTTCCACATTTGAATGTTCACGTGATAATGATCGTCGAAAGCCATCCTGACTGTTTCGATTTTGAGAATTTTGAATCGGCGATGAGATATTGATTGAACTTGTTGAAGTAGATGCTGATGGTGTTGATGAAATACTCGTGGAATTGGAAATAGATTTCTTATGCTGTTGGTGATTTTTTCCAGATTCCTCAGATGTTTGAGATAGAGAGAGATGTTCTTTGTTTATATCGGATGATACTATACAAACGTCAGATGAAGAAGGAAAACGTGATTCTAAAATATGAGAACATATGGGTATATTTTTCAGTTCGAGAAAAACGTAAGTTAATGAATATGTATAAATAATTGTAAATCTATTATCAAAATTGCAAATGGTGAACGAAACAGCTTTATTTTTCTAAATTTTCAGGATGGACTAAAAACATTTTGAAACATACTTCAAGCCTTTTCAATCAAATTCGAGTAAAATATAATATACCTTCCTCGTTTTAGTTTGTCAACCTTTTTTGAAGAAAAAAAAGACGCGAAGACCTCATTTGATTCATGTTGCCAAGAATACCAATAACTGCATGGTTATATTAAAAACTGCATGGTTATATTAAGTGCCCTATAATAAGATTATAGAAAATATATAGAAAAACTGTATAGATAGTTTGTAGTTCACGAACCTATAGAGTTCAGCTCTCTATACCTACATCTGTTCGTCAACATTTGTCTGTTTTCGGTACTGATAATACGTCATTATTTTATTTATTTACTTATATTGTTCTAGAAAGCAAGTCTTTCAGCAGTGACGAAAGATCCACAACATAATTAAATAATTCTTAGTCACTGATGAGGATAAATTTGATATAATTTAATCGCATTTTTTCACTCGTCCTTAGTTCTTTTTGACCATAGAACAATATCCTTGAATCGAATGGATTCAGATCATTTAAAGGATTCTGAGAAGCATTGAAAGGATTCAGATCAGTGGTATGCTTAACAAACTAGGCGTTCTTCCCATTTTATGCTTCGTAAAGGCTTTTGCAGGTTCACAGGTTATTCACTATTATCCAGTATCTTTCAATCGGATAACACTAATGAATCATTGTCCCATTCCATTATATTAGTGATATTCAGATAAGTGGAGAATTCATATTAGTAGTATTCTTTATTTTTCATTTTATACCGAATGTCAGAAGGTCACTGCCAGGTTGTTCACAGGGTTTTCTTTCTCAACATCATTCTATAGCGCATCATTGGTAGGATTCATACTTTAGATAGATTTCGATAATAAAGATAATAAAGTTTACAAGCTAATCAAGTTTACATATCATTTTTACATCTGTGATCTACAACTGAAAATACTGAGAACATTGGAGATCATCAAATGAGCGATATGGGTAATAACGGCCAAAATTTAGGAAATTTAAGCACAAACCAAACGCTGGTGCAACCAATGAGTGGATAGCAGTTGGAAAAAAGAATAAATCAAAAGGGAAAATAGTCATAGGAAATAAAAATGTGGATAATTTCAAAGCAAAAGATAAACATGCATGGTTATTTGTAGGGGGCTTCAAGACTGGTGTAACAGAAGAAGATCTTAAGTGCTACATAGAGGGCGAACTGCCTAACGTGTCAATAATGTTATGCTGCAAACAAGGAGCCATCTTTCGAGATTGCGGTGAGTTTTGAGCTTACAAGATACCATTAGCTCTCCTGAATTTTGTCCCAGAAATATAAGGGTAGGCAGGTATAATTTTCCTTTTCAAAAGCGTCCAATGACACGGCAACCACGATAACAAATAGGACGCTGCTAATTCATATGAATGTACAATGTATAAAACAAAATAATAATATCATGCCTTTATTTCAAATATTAAATATTTACAATCATGCCATATTAGATATTTATTACAATATTTGAAACCAATAGGTGGAATTTAATTTAATAATTAGTTTTCAATTCTAACCTATCCCCAAAGCTGATTATAAAAGAGAACATGCCTAAAATCTAAATAGCATTCTGTAGCATAAACACTGATTCTGAGATGGGATTACATTTTGCATATATTATTATATTATGCATATTATATTGTATTATGTATTGTTGTTCGACAAAAAAAATTATTAAGGTGTTAACTGAAACTACATAACATCGACGTGAGTATAAAATATGACAGAATCAAGGAGGTGAAATCAGTAATTTACTACGACTAAAAATCGACAATGAATTGAACTGGAAGAACATATAAATGACCTATTAGGAGAACTGGGAACATATGGATATCTCATCCGAAAACTAAGACATAATGTGCACACAAATTATAGGTTTCTGAGGCATATATACAAAGCAGACTGTCATAAATGAACATATACTGGGGACTGGGAAATAAAGCAAAACTAAACGCACTACAAAGAAGACAAAACAAAATAATCAAAAACATATATAACATGGGCCTGGACACACCAACAATAGAGATCTACAGTAATAGGGATATTAAACATTGAGGAATTAAGAAAATTCGAAACAATAAAAGTGATTCATAAGGCGAAGATGGGAAAAGGAAATGGTGAGCAAAATCAATGTGCATCTACATGACAAAAGAAAAAAGAACACTAGCTAACAAGGAGATCGACAAATAGAACTGGGGAAAAAATGATATTCACGCAAGGACTGGACTTGTATATCCAGCTACCAGACATGTTGAAGAACATCAGAGACATCCAGGAATTCAAGATGGAACTAAAAAGGCACATAATCAGGAACAGATAACGCATAAAATACTAACAACTTGTTAAAGTACCTGCATATATTTACATATTTTTTTCTAATATCATGAACTATATAAAAAAATGTCTACGCTTGTAATAACCGTAAAGGTTTTTGAAGTTTGTATAATGAAATGAAAAAACAAACCGATTCAATTAATTTATTGATATGTTATTACTTCATGAAAATCATGTCATAGAAGCAGCTATTAAGACTCTTCCAGTAGACATCGCCTGCACTATTGAACATTGGCTGTAACCAAATAAAGCATCACATTTCAAATGAGTTAATTGGTAATGAGTTAACATCTACTCTAGAGAAAAATTAAAGCATGGAGGAGTCATGATATTATGCAAAAATTGGCTACCCTGTCGCGGAGTTATGACATTAGGTAAAAATATTTTAATTAGTATATCATTATTGCAGGTTATAGATCTCCTTCCGGAAACTTTTAACAGATTTTTAAATGTTCTAGAATCGATTTTAAATTTATATATCAATTCGTACATTTTAATCTGTGGTGATTTCAAAGTGAATTTCTTGCACAGTGGTGAGAGCAAAGCGCCTGAATTGTGTGATTTGTTGCTATTTTTCGATCTCCAATGAATAACACAACCAACGCGTGGTCAAAATTGTATCTATAACAATTTTGTTAATTTTAATACAAATGTTGTGAACACCGGGGTCACCGATCTCCAAATATCAGATTATTTGAATCAATTCATCAATTTTAGGGTGGAACATGAAACCTTTGGCCAACAGATGAGGTTAATCAAGCCAATTACGGTGCGTGGCAAGAACATCTTCTTCAGGTTACTCTCACAGGTCAATTGGCACTGCATCTACTGTGTGTACAATACAAATTTTTCATTACATTATAGCTTCAACTCATATATACAGGAAATTGTAAGAATTTTTAATGAATCATTTCCGCTGACAAAAATGTGCACGAGAAAATGTCATTCTGAAATCAAGTGGATTAATAAAGAATTAAGTCATGGGGATAAACTGTTTCTGCTTAATTATCTTTGCACTAACTTCGGGATAGATGCATTATTAGAAGAACGCAATGTTTTCTGACATAATTATCACCGAGCTCTGAAAGAAACAAAAGGAATGCATTCGAGAAAGTAATCACAGGATCCAACAACAAAACCAGGAAACTTTGGTAAATAGTGAACGGTAGCCATAATACAAGTGAGAGTGATTCTCAGATAGACGGAATAAATCCTGACACCTTCAATAATTATTTTGCTGAAATTCTTAACAGCAAAGTAGCGAGACTACCTGACTATTTGGGATCCTCCAATTACGAATATAATCACCCCTCCGACTATTCGTTTCGCATTTGGAAGCGTTTTACACAAGGGAAGCCTACTATTTTGAAAAGAACAAACTATTTCAGGACAATCAATACGGCTACAGAAAAAAAAGAAGTACGAGAGATGCTTTACTGTAGTTCTGCAATCTTGTTCTGGCGGCATTTGATGATGCTGTGGTTTCGACATCGTATTTTTGTGACCTGAGTAGTGACGTGTGTAGATCATGATATACCCTGCAAAAAAACTAGAGTTGTATAACGTTGACAACAAAAGCAGGCAATTAATAAAATCTTACCTGACGAATAGAAAACAGCGGGTGATCATAAAGGATTTGTGTTCTGAGGAGCTTGTAATCAACATGGGGTGCCTCAAGGATCCATTCTAATTCTAATCTTTTTCAATGACTTTACCTCAAGTGTAAAGCCAGATCATAGTGTTTTGTTCGCTGATGATACAACACTAACCGTACTAGAAAACAATAGACAAGACGTTGATATGGAAGCAAGTTTCGTGTATTCAAATGTGCAACAGTGGTTTACCTCGAACAAACTTCATTTAAATGAAAGTAAAACATCCAAAGTAATATTATCCTTGAAAAAGGTGAATAATGATATAGAATATGTCAAATTTTTGGGCGTACATATAGATCAAGTTCTAAAATGGAACGAACACGTAACTCCAACCTCCAAAAAACTAGCAAGCAAAATTTTTCTATTACGTGTACTCAGAATCGCTATCATCGGATTCATTGCTAAACTGCTACTATACTCTATGCCAATCATTGATGAGTTATGCTATGTTAGCGTGGGGCATATGTGCTAATGCCAACCCCATTTTTGCACTACAGAGGAGAACGATAATAGGAGGCAAAAAATACAGAGATGACTGTCGTCAAGTATTTAAGGAGAAGAAAATCCTTACTTCTCCATCAATATACATCAAAGCATTAATTGATTCTCATAAAAAACAAAAATCAGTGGACAATACACAGTGAAGTATATGACCATGACACTCGAAACAAGCACAGTAGCACGCCGGTTCATCACCGCCTAACAAAAACGTTAAAAGGCCCAATCCCCATGTCAATGAAACAGAGTACCATGAGATCAAATAACTCCCCGAGCTTATCTTTCGAAAGGTAATCACAGACTGGCTAAATGCATGTGCCTTTTATTCCATACAGGAATATTGGGTAAACGATTTCGGTGTCGCGTTATAGCCAATGTCTTATATACCAATTGCATATTACATTTTTTAGATCTTATCTGCAGATGTAATTCAGTTAACTTATCTATTATAAGTATTTTTATTTCTTGGTTTTTTTCGTTTTTCTTGCATTACTATTTTATTATAATTACTATTTCTAGTATTAATTCTATTGTAAAACCTCTCTGTGTTATATACAATATGTTGTTTTCGATAATTAGATTTACTGTTGTACACGCAAAGCACAAGTCTGGTCAGAATATAATGGAACCAGTATGTTTTTTCACAATCGAAATCAAACGTGTTTTTTATTAGCTCAGGAATAT
>WYDF02301651.1:0-15547 GCA_009867245.2 Adranes taylori
GATATTTAATAATTGAATTGATGTAGGTTATTATTGTGCTGATCAAGGCTTTATTTTCTACATACTATTCAATTTTTACATGTCTAGTAATGAATTTAAATTAGAACAAATACTTAAAAAGAAAATTAATATGCGATCATCCATTTGTACTACAATAAATCAATTAAAAAAAATGATTAACGATGGTTAAACATCCACATATGGTAGTAAAGTAAAATTATGTTATATGGATATCGATTCCTTCACCTTAAGCATTCAAACCGATAATGTGTATAACGACTTAAAATTTTATTTAAATAGATTTGACACTTCCAATTACACTCTATCTAATCCCGACCAGATCCCACTTCTAAATAAAGCAGTTCCCGCACTCTTTAAGGATGAATATGGCGGTTGACATTGATTTCAGTTTATCGGTCTGCGCTCGAAAATGTACTGCCAGATTTCCGAATCGTCTTTAACGAAATGCGTTAAAGGTGTTAAGAAATCGGTGGTATAGAAATCGATCGCAGCCGATGATTTGCGAAGATGTTTGTTCGACCATACTCTTGTTTATAGATCCCAATCAATGTTCGATCAATTAATCACGACATTTATAATCAGAATCAAAATAAATTGTCCCTGTCGCCGTTCGATGATAAACAGAATATATGGAGGGATGGTGTAACCATCTTGGCTTGGGGACGCTATAACATACCTTCCCTTGTGTCTGAGGATAGCGAATGAGTGTGTGTATGTGTCTAGTTTTTAGCAAAATTTCTGTCACTTTACTAACATTTTTCGAGTAGTGTGGAGTACATTTATTTCATATTTATATATTTGTCTCTATATGTACATTATTAGTATCTGTCTAGTTTTTATCATTCATCTTAATATATTTATCTCTATATGTACATCATAAGTAACTCTCTAAAGTTTTTATTATATATTGTAATTTTATATTTTTTTATCTAGTGTTTTTTAAAGTTTAAGTTAATCTTACTCATTTATTTATATATTGCAATTTTATATTTTGTATCTAGTGTTCTTACAATTTTATTATATATACCTTATATATTCAAATTTTGAAAAAATAAATATGCATTAAATTGTACGTGGTTTTTATTTCGGTACCTATCGTTGTAAATAAGTCTTCAGTTGACTAAAATCATGAGTTATTAAACAATACAATTCCGTACTTACCGTTATCTGGTTTCATTGCAAATGTAGAGGTAATTACAATTTTTTCTTGTTCAATTTGAATTTAAATCTATTGACTTCAAAAAAAATCTAGTTTAGCAAATGCACACTGACTCACACCCACGCCGTCGCCAGTTAAAAAAAAAATTCGCGCTAGTCAGACACATTGCTTTTTTCAAATGACAAATATTCAAACTTTCATAGGTCATCTCGCGACGAAAAGTTCAAAAATTCGCCGAAAAATACATCTAGTGATAAAAATCTAATAATATTTTCCCCCCAAATTTTAACAACCGGAAACATCTGGTTGTCCGCCATATCGTATTTTTATTTAACAGCTGTCAAAGACAATACCTGTTCCAAAATATCGAAAAAATAGAGCTCCAAGGAACGGTTATTATTGTAGAGCGATTTTGGAACATGTCTTGGCGTCTGCGGCAAAAGGAACGACCTGCAACTACTGAGGAAGTTGGATTAGTATTCTGATAGATTTTTGCCATGGTTTATGGTTTATTGTCTATGGTTCATGGTCAAAGAGCAGGATTTTAAGACCGAGCAGAAGCAACTGAAAGAAAAAACCGACAATGGTAATAGAAATTTGAAATCAACCAGTTTGGAATTCTTTTGCTAGTTTTAATTTACGAGTATATTGTTTATATTTTAAAGAAATTCCCAAAAGTAGTTTTAGTTTGTAATGATTGATGTCATAAATATTCTGATACGTAAAAAATTACATAACGTTTAGTTTTCTTCAGTGCTACAAGGAGGAAATGTTATATAAACATTTCCTCCTTATTCATAATTTCTGAGGTATGAAAACATACATACACAAATGTATATTTATTATGGCATTATAAATAGTAATAATTAAAACAATAATTATGGAAGTGAATTTCAATATTCTACTTACAAATTTGTCAGCTTCAATGAAAAGAAACAGCGTCATAATGACGATGAAAATAACTTCATAAGTGTTTAAAGTTTAGTACACTTTCAAACCTTTAATTGAAATTGCTGTATATGTATATTTTCACATGCGTCATGACGACGTTACGGTTCTCAACATAACGAATCATTGGATTAATGATTCTTTAGTTGAGATGGTAAGAGGAATAAGATTAAACTAGACGAATTATCATCTCAACAACGATTCTATTCTAGTAATATATTCAAGCTGTTTCATTAATTATTGTTCATAGATTAACTGTAATTGCCCCTACTGTAATTTCCCCTATTGAGGGGAACCTAATTTCCACTGAACTTATTGTACCGCGACTAAGTCGGAATTAGTAGTGGACCTGATGTGGATAGGCTCGTACACTGTTCAGATTAGGCCACCGTCAGTCGCTTTGTGCATAGGGGGGCACAAGTTAAAACAAAAATCATTTATTTTACAATAACAGAATATGAAGTATTCAGCAATAATAATTTAAATATATCATAAGTATTTATTTAAATAAATAAAAACAAATACCTGTTAAATAATGAAATACCGTCTGAACATGTAATTCACAATATATAAAATTGATATCAAATTTATTACTCAACATTAAAAATCAAGAATTTGTATTAAAAATGAAATTAACAACGGCAAAATTTATAAGTACGTTTAAATTCTCAAAAGCAATTCATTTACTGTAATCTAATAAAAGCTAATAATAACCCCTTAGCATTCATATTTGTTGTTGAGGATTTTTTCGCTTTATTAATTGAAAGAATTTTCCTTGTTTTAGTAAGAGGAATACCATAATTTGAAATATTCGATAATGTTGTTGTGGTATCACAGCACCCGCTCGAGTGGCGGAAAATCCGGATATTTGTCTGGGGCGCCAAAATTTGGGGCGGGAATTTGGGTGCACGTGTGAAAAATATTGTTTTGTAAAATACCCAATGTATATAAAAATTAACATAACCGATTTTTTTGTTTCCTAGAAATTTGTAGCGCATAGTGTAATTATATTTTTTATGACTAAAAGTAAAAAATATTTACTCAATTAACGAAAAAATTAGCATAGAATTTGTAAAGGACGCTGCACGAACTTGTTTTATATTCTTTCCTGAGCAGAATAGAATTAGCACGCGAGCAGAGCGCTGCTTCAACTGGTGTGATAACAGACATAGATTTGAAAAGAACGGTTTCATTAAGCAATACCATTATTCTGGCTATTAACTCTTGATATTCACGTGGAAGTTCATAACAGTTACTTCAGTAGGATTTCTTAACTTTTAAAGGTAAGTTCATCTATAATTAAGCTGTTGTTTAGTTTGATAGATACTAGTTTATTGTAAATCATTTATCGAATCGAAACAATGAAAGTGTTTCAAAATAAAATAAGTCTTTTATTTACCTAATTGTATATTGAATCAATAAAATATTAAATTTATTAAATTTAAATGTATTTCATAATGTTAATTATTTATATTTTGTTTTATGAAAATAATTATTTGAAGCAACAATATATTAGATTTATTTAAGTTCGTTGCTTCGATAAAATGAGTTTTACAATATTATATTTAAATAAATGAAGTAAACAAAATGTCAAAGTCAAAAACTATGAAATTGTTTTAACGACTATTTATAATTTGCTGAAATACTTGTTTTTATAAAATACATATCTGATATCTTACATCTTAATACATATCATATTTTCTATATTATTTTATAGCTTACATTGCTTAATTTGAGTTATGTGCATGCCTCTTGCAGAATGTTTGACGTCAAGGGAAACTGTCTGGTTACCAGTACAAACAAAGGAAAGCCGAAAAGCCAAAACACGTTGGCACATTCAGAAATTCAACCCAGAGTTGTACGAAAATAAATTACGACTAAGAGAATCCAACGTCAAGTCTAGTTATAAAAGAAAATACGGAATCGTAGGAGAACGGTAATAACATACAAATGGACAAAGTTTCTCAATTCATTGGAACTGATGTAACTCTGTGTTTACGCAGTAAACAGTAGCTGATGGAGGCTGAAGGAGTTCCAAATCTGAAGACTTATAATCATAAAATATCATATTTATTAGTTTGAAATCCCATAAAAGTCTATGAAATTCCATAAAAGCAGATATTTCAAGGTGTTAACTTACAAATAGCAGACATATTTAGGGAATGATAGTTACAACTTTTACAGTCCTGAATATTCGCAAGGGACAATAATCATATTAACTTTAGGTACATATCATTTGTACGAAGCATATTCGTTGAAATATTCTATACATTTAAATATTAATCAACTAAAATATATATCATGTTATAACGCATAGGCCATACAACCCTTAAATAAAGAACCGTCTTATATCACCTTTCCTGGAAATAGAATATCCTGGGATGTTTAGTCATGACCAGAAAAGTGTTATCAACTTCTGTAATTTATACGATAAGAAATTTATTATTTATTATTTACTTAAATTTTTAATTGATTACCATGTTTCAAAAGAAATTATTAGTATATGCATTTTTAAATCGCATGTATGATCGACCTTGCACGTTCAGCATTTCAATAACGTAGTACATTTGTGACAATGAACTCTTGTTTATACTCATTTTAATATATGTACTTGAATTATTGAATTGACGAGATCTTAAGTTACAATACAATGAGCGTGTTTTAATACATCCGTGTTATTAATTCATTATCCCAAATTAAAAACCAGTAATATATAATTTAATTTAGGTAAATTTTCAAAACTGCCATTATCAAGCTACTCAAGCAAAAATAAAGCTGTATGGAATAAGCTGGTTCAATACTATGACTCTACCATCATAGATGAAAGTATTGAAAAAATTGACACCAACGTCACATCTTCCTGATACCAATACAGATAGCGTTCTACAATCTTTGAGTACAGATTCAGCATTGTGGCAAAGAAGTTTAGGAGACACAGAAAGAAATTTATTAGTAAGACAAGGTCCATCTAAACCATTGCATAATTACAAATTTCCTTCCAATGAGACTGTTTTAGCGCAAATTATTTTAAGAATTTTAAGTAATGGACAAGTTTCACCAGATTGGCTAGTAAGCACAGTTTTACCAAACTGTGTTTATTGCTTTGTTCCAAACTTTAGCTGTATAGTTAGTTCTCTTTCAAAGGAGTGTTTCAAATGTTGGAAACACCTCGGCAAAACTTTAAAAGATCATGAAGTTTCCAAAAATTATATTCAGGCCCAAAAATAATGGCGAGAAATGAACTCTAGGCTAAAGTGTTGTAAAAGTGTAGAGCCGGCCACTCAACAAATTATTAATGGCGAAACAAATTATTGGAAAGTGGTGCTTCTACGAATCGTAGCAATTATTAAAATGCTTGGTAAAAGTGCTTCGGTTTTCAGAGTACAAACGACAAGTTGTTTGAGTATAATAACGATAATTTCTTAAAAATAGTAGAGTACCTATCTGAATTTGATTCCATTATGGAAGTGCAAGTCTGTAGAGTGCTGACTAAAGCCCAATATCTCGATGAAAATTTACAAAACAAGATAATAGATCTGCTAAATAAAAGTGTTGGGTCTCATATTATTGATGAAATAATATATCTGTATATTTCTCCATAATTTTAGACTGTACTCCCGACTTTAGACTGTTTTCGACTGTACTCCTGTAATTTGTGAGGTAGAACAAATGACTATTGTAGTTGTATATGTTTCAATCAATAAATTTAACGCTGATATTGAAACTAAAATTGATTAAAGCTCTTTAAGCTTCTTACCAGTCGAAAGATCCACAGGAAATCAAATATCTGATAATATAATTTTGCAGAATTTCCAGGATAACAGTGAGCAGGGATACGGCAAGAGGTTGAAGATGAGGGGCGGCAAAGCAGAAGTACAATCTAAAATAAAACAATATAATCCGCGAGCATTCAATATTATTCCGTGTAGTAGCCACAATAGTGTAGTTTTTTGGTATTTACTTTTCGATGGGCTATACTTGTAAAACATGTTGAACTTTGAAATCACGGAGATCATGATTTAATTTTGAACCACTGAATGACATTAGATGGAAAAGCAGAATATTAAACTTAAGGCATATAAAGGGATTAAACTGAAAGGATATTAAACTTAAAGCCTTTGAGATTCTATTTCAGAGATATAAACAACCCTTTGGCAAGCATTTACCAAAACCAAGAAATTGACAATTTATTAAAAAAACGATGCCTCGGGGTTTATTACATTGTACTAACCAATTTAAGTTTTTGTATTCATTAGTTGTTAAAATACATGCATGGCATAAAGTACAAATTTTCATTAATCGAATAAGCAAGTTGATGCAAAGAATAGTATTTGATGTAGCTTCTGCACTTGATCTTTTACAAAACTGCAAAATATGCTTCTGAATTTTCGATCGGGTTGGTTCTTCAATGAAACTATTATTGATGTAAAAGAACTTGCTAACGAAATTGACGTGGAGACTAATTTTGGATCAACAATATCACGACACCTCGTAAGATAAAGAAAAAAAGTTTTCATAGGAAGCACTAGATGAACTCACCAAAGATCCAAGAAAATATATAAAATAGATTTTTTTAATTTTACAATCGAAATCACTAAATGCACTAGATGCTAGATTTGTACAACTTAGTAATCATAGTAACTATTTTCAGTTCTTATATAATATACATATATGATTTGAATACATCTAAAATGTCCAAAAAATACTACTAACCGAGATTAACAAATAAAATTTCAGAAGTATCTCCGATTTTGGGCAAAATAAAAGCCTAAGCTATGTACTGGCTTAATTACAAAGTTAAATTTTGCCCCAAACTTAACTGGTCTGCTGTTAAAATTTTGGATAGATGAAGACAAAATACATCTAGAAATAAAATAATACTTTATTTTATTTTCAAAATAGTTCCCTTTACACTCTACACTCATTCATGCGAATAAATCAGTCATCAAAGCATTTGTTCCACTCAGAAAACACTTGAAATATCATTTTGAAACGCTTCTACTGAATCTTCTGGAGCTGAAGATCGTTTGCCACCTGGCCGATTTTTTATTTTTAGGAAAGTAAAAATGTCGTTAGGACTTAAATCAGGACTATATGGAGGATGAGACAACAATTCTACATTTTAACTGCTCAAAGAGTTTACTATTTGTTGCGCAGTATGGGAACTGGCATTGTCATGGTGCAGACTGATGCATCGCGTCCTATTTGTTTTTCGCAATTCAGTGATAACTTGTGGTAAACAAATGGATATATGCCATTCTGCATTAACAGTTCTATGATATTGAAGTGGAATAGTAGCGACATGCCCAGTTTTTCAGACAAAACAAGCTACAATTTTCTTAGAAATACTGCGGCAGGGAGTGACTTTTGTGGATTTGATTTCATCTTCAAACACCCAAACAGTTTACTACTGTTTCGTTTCTGGTTCATAAGCATAGATCCAACTCTCGTCACCACTAGTAATGTCGTAGATGAAATTTGATGAGTCGAGCCGGTTAAGCATTTCTTTACACCATTTCACACCAGCCTCTTTCTGAGATTCAGTAAAATTATGGGGGATCCAACGGGGACATATTTTTTTAACGCCTAAGTAATGATGTAAAATTTCATTAAGTTGTTTCATACCCAAGCCTAAGTGGGGCACAATTTCTCTATACGTAACATGACGATCTGACATTATCATACTTCGTAAAGTATTAATGTTTTCAGCCGTTTTCGATACCTTTGGTCGACCTTCACGAAATTCATCACTAATATAACTGCGGCCAAATTGAAACTCTTGGTACCATCGCAAGACAACTATCCTTGAAGGAGCCTATTCACCAAAGGCGATCTTCAAACCTTCGATGCACTCCTTTTCACTTTCTTTTAAACGAAAATAAAATAAAATCATTGCTCGAAAATATTCTATATTTAACCCATTTTTATTGAATTCTAAATAATTTTGAAAATTTGCTGTAACGAAACGGATTGATATATTTGCAATCTGTCATTATCGTTTGACAACTAACAGATCAAACTTCATGACGCTTCATAGATTAATAAACGCTTAAGTAGGAAGTTCCAAAAGAGTTTCTTTAAGTTAATATTAATTAAAAACCACTACACAAAATCGTCTTGATGGTTTGCCCATTTTGGAAATTGATCATGAATTTGCTGCTCGGGTAAATTAAAAATGTAATAAATAAGATTGCAGAATTGAAACGTTCTTTTTTATTTAGCGTAGTTGACGTTATTTTATTTTATTTTCAAAATAATGGCATTTTGATTATTTGTGCAATAATACACATTTTCAATAGTATTTTAAAATGCAAAATATTATATTGGTTAGAATTTGAGGTTAGGTACATATATTTCTTACTAAATTTGTACTATTTTGTATTGCTTGAGTATCAGTGTTAAGTTATGTTATATGCTTCTTTCTAAATATATGCTTTTATTAAAATTTAAATAAAATGTTTGATTTTTATTGAAAATAAAAAATTTATACCTTTATTATATGTATATAATAATTGATATATATATATATTAAAGTAGAGTTTTATTTTCCCCTACAGTGCATAATTTAGCTATATCACAATAGCCTAATATGTTCGCACCAAATAAATCACATTATTCTGATTTGTGTGAACGTAATTTTTAATTGCAAAATTGAAAAATGTTCCTATCATACGAGAAGATCTTGTTTCACCGTTTCGCGGTCTCGTCAGGCATGAGTGTGTAACTATCTCAATTCAGTTTGACTGCCGTGTCTCAGTCATTCTAGTCTACTACATTAGCTAAAAAGCGTGTATATTTGTCATTGTACCGTTAGGATACGGTTATGTTAGCAAAAATTCCAATATTTGCAATTGATGGCAAGTTGGTCGGATTTACCAGTTAAATAATATATAAGTATACAAAAATGTATACCGGGTGATCCTATGATCATGGAACATGACCGTGTACATTGGAACACGGGGACACATTATCTTGAAATTTAGTAAGGCGATATCAGTGGCCGCGGCAATTAGGCCATATCGCTGGGCGCGGCAAAGCTGCTGTTGCAATGCGGGAGTAGGTTGGTCGGGGTGACGTAGTCGCTAGAGCGGGCACTGTTAACAAGTATACAGTCCGCATTAATTTCGTTCAACAATATTTAGAAAAACAATTCACTAGACACTAATTAATACTGAATAAGAAGCAACATAATTCTGGCTTCAATATGTCAAAAATATCTTTTAGTTTGTACTATCTAATGCTATAAGTATTCAATAAGCAAACAATCACATAAATTCTTTCAAACTTTTACAGTTCTCAAGGGCGCAATCAACCTTATCATATTGTTTCAGAAGTTCACTAGTGTAACATTTATCATACTCATAAATTCGTTTGCAAATATGCTCATTAATTTTGAAAGCATAGGTACAAAGTTTTTCTAGGTTTGATAGCTTAACAGTATTTTTCTGAAGTGTGTAAAGATCCATAGCACCTAGTCGTAATTTTCCATCTGGAGTAAGAGAATTGAACTTTTCGTATGTGCATTTGATAAAGCAACCAAATTCATCGTAATTTGCGTACGCAGTATTGTTGTTCATGGCGTCAATAATAGAAATATCGCTGACAGGATATATTTTATTGCATTGTATTTGTGCCTTAGCGATGGCATTACTTTCGTAAGACATTACCTGCAACAAGTGAGTTGACTGATATGAGAATAATAATAAATTTGCAAAAGGTATAGCAGTGTAGAAGAAAACTGCATCTGAGGTTTCGGATAATATAAAGGCATATACATTCCGATCATTTTCTACCGCAGTCGGAGTGAACAATTGAAAGGCGGAACTCAGAAAGTATGAATGAATATGATCCCACTGACACAAGATATGAATTAAAGAGCAAAATTTGTAAATGAAGATTAAGAAGGATAAACAGTTTAAATAAACTGTCAAAAGGATAGAAGTTAAATAGTTGATAAAAGAGAAAAAAGTGAGGAAAGAACTTAGAAATAGGACACAAGTATACGATGAAATGTGAAGAATTGTAAGAAGCAGATCAAAAGATATTGAAGGATCTTGGAAATGGAAAGTAATGCTGGAAGAACTACATTGAAGTTACAGAAAAATGGAGAAATAATGATGATGCTGAGAACTGAACATGAGTAAACGAACAAAACATAAATTCAATGGAAAAAGTGAGGCATAGAGTTATAGAACAAAAAACGTTCTATCTAAGGGATATCTAATAGAGAGATTTGAAGTAAACAAAGAAATACGGAAAAAATGTAGAGATGAATTAGAAAAGAATGGCAATGCAGATAACAGAATGGTGGCAGCGCATTTTAGCATAAAAAAATATAAAGGAATCTGATAAGGATGACTTTTGAAAAATTTGTAAAAGTATTAAAACATATAAAAATTGTAAGGTGAAACAGCTTTATTTAATTTCTGTTGATGTAGGGAATTGATTGAAAGAAAGGGCAATAAGCGCAGTTGTAATAAATATGAATGCGATATAAGAATTAGTATAAAAATTGAGGCACGGTGGACACGTGTTTCTGGCATAGGGTAGCCTTTACAAATACACTCTCTTTTCTAAATATAGGCGCTAGATATCGCTGCACCGAATTTCGGGTCTGGCATTTTATCAATATGTTATTATGCCTCCGCAAACCACCTCTTAAAATTTCTCTTTTGAACGAAAAGTGTATGCAAGTTTGCATATGTTAAGATATTATATATAGACTTATTCGCTGTATACTGTATTTGATATAATGCATTGTATTAGATGTGTGTAATGCATTTGGATGAATTAGCACCTACAAATTGAGAAACTATTAAACTGTTTTATCAAAGAAGCAATGAACTTTATCAATCAAAGTTCGCCTTGAATAATATTTCCATAGGGTTCTTTTTCTGAGAAACGTCAGACCACTATAAAGATAGCCAAAATTGTTTCTACAGTGATCTTAATTGATTGTTAAAGTCCCTTGCTTCTTTGGTTAGATAAAACAATTGAAAAAGATTTACATCTCTATTTGTAGGTGCTAATTCGTCCAAATGCCTTGCACACAGCTAATACAATGCATTATATCAAATGCAGTATAGAGTAAATAAGTCTATCTATAACATCTTAATATATGCAAACTTGTCGACACTTTGGGATCAAAAGAAGATATATTTCAAGAGTTGGTTTGCGGAGGCAAATTAGCGTACAAATAGAATTCCGGACTCGCTATTCGGTATAGTGATATATTGCGCATATATCTGGATAAGAGAGGGTGGTGATAAAGACTAACCCTACGCAGAAACACGTCCATCTTGCCTCCATTTTTAGACTAATTCTTATAATTTCGTTATCATTTACAATTATCGAAATTAGCACCTATCTAATTAGAAATAGTTCTATTCAAGTTATATTTTGGTACTAAAAAGTTACTAACATAAAGATAGAGTTGGAAGAATATTCTACTTACGAATTTGTCAGTTTTTACCGAAATAAACGCCATCAAAAATACATTTAAAAATATAATATAGTTCATAATTTTTAAAATTTCGTACACCCAAAGAGGCGCGATGTCATTTGGAATACTTAGTTGTCAATCTTTTTTTTAAAAGTATATATATATATATATATATATATAAATATATCATGTATAGTTTATAATATAGTTGAAATTTATTTATTCAAGTTTTGCAATATGTGCAATAATATTAAAATTAAACATTCTTATCGCAAATGATAAATTTTATTCGGAAACAGCAATTTAAATAAGATAAAAAGAAATTAAAATGCCAAAATCACCTGTGTGCAAATTTAACGATTTTCACTTAAGTGCAATTTTTGAGAGTTTGGTGTTGGGCGATTGGAATAGAATGCACAAATCGCGAATGTGATATTTTGAACGAGTGTCAATTTAACTGTCCGTTTAATATCACTAATGTAGCTGATTCAAAAATCTTTCAAAGTCTATATCACGTAAGTGAAGGCGTATTTTGGTGAAATAAGACTTCCATTACTTTCAACCAAAAAGAAGAATGTGACACTTACACTATTTAGGCATTGCGAAAGGTAGCAATTTAATTTTGTTGCTTTAAATTTATTTTATTAGATAAATTCATACATAAAATAAAATTTTATTCAATTAAAATAGTTAACTTCTTGTTATTAAAAATATAAATTAGGTATCCAAAATAAGGAATAGAGGTAAATTGTAAATGTTCAGTTATAACAATTTTATTGTTTATTTAGGATCTGAAGTTTCTACCAATTTCAATACCGCAAATTAACACTCATTATTTTTATTAATACAAGCTAACGAATATTTTAGGTGCATCAAATGAATCAAATTTTGAAGTAGAAGACAAAACTGTTCAGATAGAGCTGGCTGAGTGGAATGAAAATCTTGCTACGCATGTTCGAAATGAAATCAATCAAGGTACTGTGACAGTCCCTGCTTGGGATCCTACAACATGTGACGTATCCTCGCTTATATGCTAACGGACCTCTTACTCGCGATGCTGCTAATGGGAAGCCCTAGCTTTTCTCACAATAATGGTACAAATCCACATCTTAGATAATACAGAATCTAGCAACTTTCGGAATTCTTTTCTTAGGGGCCAGGTCAGTTTAATGCGAACTTATGTTGCTGCATGCCCGCATGCTGGAACTTATGTTGCTGTCTCTCCGGTGCTCAGTCGCTTACTGAGGGCGCTGGTGAACTGGAGTCTTCTTAGTTGCCCAATGGTTCAAGATCTTGAGGCTAGCTGTAAAGAACATAATGCTAATGAATGGAGCAGCAATAGAGATTTAACAAAACTGCCAATTGTTCTTTTAGAATATATGAACAAAGAGAGAAAGAAATATATATTCAATTATATGTCAAATTATGAATACTGAATTAAAGCAAAAACAAAAAAGATTCTAATAACAGAAAAACAGTGTATAGCATAACAGCGGTGGATATAAAGTGATATCAAAAAGATGCAGTGATAAAATAACAAAACTCTAGCAATTCAAATAGGAGAACCGTGCACAGATTATCAATGTTATAGCGGGAGGCAGGTGATAACTGGGCGACGAGAGATCAATTCAAGCACAAAATATGACCATGCTTCAACCTATATAATTATTTCTCAACGAATAGTGATGACAAATGTTTGTAAGATCGCATGTCTAATTATTTCATTCTGACTCGTTAGCAAAACCGACACTCTGATGTATTCATGACTTTATTTTTATTTAATTATTATTTTAATCTAAATTAATTCATAATTATCATCGTAAATTTCTGACTAGCACAGGTTCAGCCTCTAAATGACAAAAATTGGCCTATGTGAAATGGCTGCGGCTTATAAACGCTGGATGGATGCACGCTATGTCCGTTCATGTGTTATCGAAAAGAGTGTTGTATCTGTTCCCACTCCAGTTGTTACATCAGTTATGTTCTTTTGTAAAGAGTTTATTTGAGACAAAATTAAATAGCATAGGATACAATTAAGAACCAATAACTATTACTGCATATGATCATAAAAACGGATCTATGGAAGTTTACCCAATGACCATCCACTTTTTTATATCTTATTTAAACCGCTAAACATTATATAGTAACTAATTTTCTCGAAGTATTTACATTATTTGTTAGTATCTAATCTTCAATCTTTAGAACATCAAACTAAACAGAACGTGAACAAATTACCACCTTAAAATATCAATAAAACTCACTTCCCACAATTTAATTACACTGGCGACATTTTTATATATCGTTCTGTCTTCAACCATGGAATCTGTTGAACTTATTAAGTCCATAACCCTATCCGCCACAAATACCAAATTCTGACTAAAATCCTAAGCCGACGTAACAATAGATAAATTTGAGTTTTTACTTAATTTACCTGGTTTGATCACATCCCATGCAGTTTTAATCTTGTTTCTTGAATCTTTCATATACGAGTCCCGTCCAGCTTCAGTTGGCCCATATACAAAATTTGTAGTGTTCTTGGCATTTATCACTCTAGGCGCGAAACTAGCCACTATGACATAATATCTAAGACTAAATATATCAGTGAGACGAACATAGGAGAGGTTTGGGTTCAAGAAAGCGTGTTGTAGCATAAAAAATCGAAAATAGTCTAAAAAAGTAGCAGAGGAAAAGCAGTTGATGAAAAGTTGGATCAATTATCATTAATTTATACAAATCTAGAAAATCAAAAAGCCAAATTGGAATATTACTCGGATTATCCAGATACAGTGTTCGAAATATCATCAGATTGTACAAGTCAAACAGTTTGGCTGCCCAAAGCCCCGGTTTGTAAAAAAACTTCTTATTAACAGCCGTCGATAGACTAGTTGTACCTGGGATTATTTGGTCTAATAGGCGTGCTAACAACGGAGAGTTGAGTGTACTCTGAAATGAGGCTATCAGAAGACGTGTTTATAGGGCGACATGTTACTCAGAAGCAAGAAAACAAGGATTTTGTACTTAGAAGGTAAGTTTCCTGAGTTCAGTTTAAAGAGAAGAATGATAATTATTTCTTCCCTTACCGAAGGCTAAAGGAAAAACGTTATTGAACCCTAAAACAGAAGAAAAACAGGTTGAACATAGCTAAAGACATCGAAATTGATATATGGAATGGCAAAATTGGGTAGATTAGAGTGACCAGTCGCAGTTTGAAGTTTGTGTCGGTGATAGCCGGAGCAGAGTTATTCCCCAAAACAATGAAACTTATTCTCCTGATGGTCTTAAACGCAAAGTTAAATTTCCATCATTGGTAATGGTCTGGGGTTCGGAAATTATTTCATCTGTCAGCAAGACGATGTTGTATGTCATACTTCCAAAAAATCCATGAAATTACTTTTAGATCTTGAAATACCTCTCCTAAAATGGGTTTCTAGTAGTCCTGGCGTGTCGCGCATCCAGACTTTGTGGCATGTGATCAGAAACTATTTGCGAGCAAATCCTGCCAGGACTGTGCAAGAGCTCAAGCAAAGACTTCAGAACATTTGGGATAATTTCACGCCAGAAGGGAGTTGGGATCTAGTAAATACGTAAATACAAAAGCCGAGAATAATTGAAGCAATTGTTGGAAATAAAGGTGATGTCACTCAATAGTAGAATGAGCTATATCGTTGAGCTGAAAATTTCAAATATTCTTTATCTTTCTTATACTTCCAGTCAGTTCCAATTATTTAATTAGATCTATTATTTTATATAATATATTTTTACAATGTTGTTTTTAAAATAAAAGTGAATAGTTATACCTCTTGGTTTAAATGATCCTCAATACACGCAAGTAACTGATATTTTCTAAGGTAGGCCAACTGAAGATGGACGGGACTCGTATAGATTGTATGCTGCTTTTTCCTGATAGGTGTTTGCGATAAGCTTACCGATATGATATATTTGTTATCCATATGATATATATGATATCTTTGATATAT
>WYDF02301662.1:6408-29106 GCA_009867245.2 Adranes taylori
ATAGTTCTTTTTGTGCGGTTTTTTCGTCTCGATTGGAGCGTGAATGCGGTCAAGTTCAGCCAGATAAGCGTCGCTGTATTTAATTGCCGCTTACCGTTTTTGTTTGGAATCCGCCGCTGTTGACGCTCATTGTCATCATTCTACCAATAACAAATCCCGTTTGAGATGATTTCCCAGTGGATGATTCCACTTCTGTCCCACCAAACACACCACATTACGGGCTTACACTAGGAGCCTAGTGGTATTCTTTTGGGCGAAACACCTGGCAAAACGTAAACCTACTTTATTTTGACGCTTTTGAAAGTTTGTCGGATAGTTTGTTGGGGGATCCGACCAGCCAATTTCTATACTTTTCCGAGCTTTTTGAGACGACGAACGATGGTCGAATGGTGCACATTGCAGTCTTCGCTCAACATTCTCGTTGGCACGCATTCGTTCTCTTCCACGGCTGCCAAATGTCCAGTCGTCAAAATTTGATATTTAACCTCTTCCTTCTTCATCTGTGAGGTTTGTATCGCCCGATTTGAACTTCTTGAACCATCTTTTGTGACTGTACTGCATTCCAACATTTCTCCAAGTGGTAGAACATAATATGGAAAATATGGATATGATTTTCGATACGCATTTTCACTAACTGCAAATAGAGAATTATTTTGTTGAAAAAAAAATTTAAAAAACGTGTATGTTTAAAGAAAAAAAAGTTGCGGAAGAAAGCCGCAATAATTATACATCGATCCAAAAACACTAAATAATATTTTTAATATAAATAATATTTTTGACCCACCTTTCGGTCATCATTAGCTTACTTACATTCCACTTAATGAGGCTTTCCTGTAAACTAAGAAGGAGTGTGAGTTTGAATGAGGATCAGAAAAAAAAAATTATTTGGACACCGAGTCTCGATGCCTTGCTAATTGGGATTGAAGGGCATCCAAATAGAGTTATTTTAATCACTTGCGAACACATTACCATTTTCAGTTTAGAACTCGCCAAGGGGTTGCACTATAATGATAACAGTTAGTAAATAACAAAACGATGAACCAACGCTATACACAATTGTGTTTTGTTTTTATTTAAGGTTTTTTCAGCTTTTTCTGTTGCTGTATTTTCGTTTACAATCAGCTTTTTGGTAAGAAGGATGTTTCTTGCCCCGCTAACTTTCATAGACAATTAACATATCTACAAGATTACCCATATTTACAAGGGTGGGTTACTGATTTAAAGTAAGGATCTTTGCAAATTCAACGCAGATTCAGTCCGTCAAAAATGCAATGGTTTTTCCTGCAAGAAACATTAACGAAGAAGACTTATATTCATTGGAAAGTGAACAAAGCTTCTTGGCCGGGCTCTGCATTTGTCTAGTGACAGTGATTACGTGACATATTTCATCCACGCCTCGGTGCCTAGGCATTACTCATCCTAAAGCTCAATTGAGAAATGGATCTTGTTAAGTTTTGAACCAGATCCTGTTCTTGTTCAAGATCCTGGATCTTGTTCTGTACCACACTGCCAATTTCAATATTCTAAAAATTTACATTGCCAGATGAACTGCTAAAAATTTTGTACACATTAAAGTAACCAGCATTTTCACAAATCTCATGCTTTGGACCAACTGCTACCAGTTTTATCTCATTAATGTGATTGGTACTAAATCTTAATCTACTTATAAGTTCTTACTTAAAAATGTCCAGGTGTCAAGACAATCAAGCCATTTGGATTAGCTCGGAAAAGCATTTATCACGGGCTAATAGTTGTTTTCCGATAACCCACCATCAATCAGAATTCGCAGGTATAATTCCGAGTTCCTTATTCTACCCAAATGCGAAGCAGGAGGTTGATTAAAGTAGGTTCTCTTTTCCGAATCAGATGCTACTCTTTCTACAAATGCTATTAATTCTTTCTGAGCCCAGTTTGTAATGTGTACTTCGATTAAATTAATACATGAAGACAACGTCTGCGACGAGAGACAAAGCGTCCAAGCGCCGCAATGAAGACTTGTGAAGCCAGATTTCAATTAATTTAATAGACCGAATAGATTTCCTATTTTTTGAAACAGACCACTCGGCCGTTTGTCTCACTTGACAAAAAAGGGGTCACCCAGATCTTTGCCAACAATATGAAATGCTCTGAAATAAATACTGGGTCCGATATGCAGATAAATTATCAGTAGTAGATTCGGTCATCACTGGCTCTCTAAAAAATCTTTAGAACTAAGATTTTAGACTTTAGGTAAGCCTGATAGCCTGATGTAGCGACAAAATCCAAAATTGTTGGAAACCAAAATATCAAAGTAAACAAAGGACTTAAATTTAATGTGATACCATCAAGATTGAGCGTTCGAGAATTTGAAGAAGTTGATAGCAACATAGGAATTTCATTAAGCCTCGCTCACCTCAACAAATGAATTTACCTGCATATTTTATGAATCTTATGGTTCGGGGCCCATGTTTTCTATTACGTGCAGTTTAAAATTTTTCAAATGCATTCTATTATATGGTCTTTTCATTCAACGCTAACTAATTGAGCTTTGAAGGGAAAAACACTTTTCTTATAAATAATTTTTTGTAACTCACCTTTTGTCCATCACTGGCTTTAAAACCACTTAATGAGGCATTTCTGTAAAGTAAGAAGGAGTGTGAGTTTAGATGAGGAGCAGAAAAGATTTCTTACTCCGACACTGGGGTCCGACGACTCGTTAATCTGGATTAAAGTGCATTCAAATAGAGTTAGTTGAATCACTCTCGAACGATTGCCCATTTTCCAGTTAAGACTCATCAAGGTTATCGGATAAGTGTGTTATCGCATTAAGGTGTTATCGGATAATATATCCCGTTTAAGAACTGTTAAGAAGCTATCCTTGTTAAGGAACTACGCCTATTAAGGAGAACTGTTACGGAGCTATCCCGTCCAATTATAAAGACAGCCAATAGAAAAAATAGATTTTTGATACGGAAGCAAAAAATTACGATGTGTGTAAATGTGTGTGTATTCTTTCGCGAATATTCTAGCTGTTCCTTACAAACCCACGATATTACGGCTCTTTCCCGCTAACGCGCAAGTGTTCGATATTTGTCTTGTGTTATAAGTCCTTTGCACATATTGGGTGTTAAACATATAAAATTTTCTCTCGTCACTAAATTTATATATTATTGAATTAAATTTGAGTAACCAATTTATATTATATTAGAGGATTACTTTTTACCGTAATTAATTAATTCTGATTTCATTTACATGGAATATGTTATCCGATAACACACTTATTCTCGAATTAACACGCATTGCATTACAAAATAACTATTACAAAATACCAAATATGAACCGACGCGATACACAATTGTCTTGTGTTTTAATTTAAGCTTTTGTACCAGCTAATTCGTTGCTTTATCGCCGTTTACCAACAGTTTTTTGTTAAGAGGATTGTTTCTTGCTCCGCTAAGTTTGATAGACAATCAACATGTCTACAAGACCACTCATATTTACAACGGTGGATTACTGATTTAAAGTAAGGATCTTGGCAGATTCGACTCAAAAATTCCTCAAAAATGCAATGGATTTGCGATGCACGAAACATTAACGAAGAAGACTTATGATTGAAAAGTGAACAAAGCTTTTTGGTCGGGCTCTGCATTTGTCTAGTGTCAGTGATTTCGTGGCAAATTTCATCCACGCTTGGGTGCACCGGCATTACACACCCTAGAGGTGAATTGAGAGATGGATCTTGTTCAGTTTTAATCAAGATATTGTTCTTGATCCTGTTCTGTTCTTGTTCGAAATCCTGGATCTTGTTTAGCACACAATGTCAATTTTAATATTCAAAAAATTTACATTGCTCGATGAAATGCTAAAGATTGTGTACATAAAGCATTTTCACAAATCTTATATGAGTGCTAATTTTAATATTCCAAAAATTTACATTGCTAGATGAATTGGAAAAAATTGTGTACATATTAAAGTAACCAGCATTTTCAGAAATCTTCGTACATGCGTTGAACTGTCACCGTTTGTAATAGGGGCCCATTTCGGGTTTTTATGCCCCAGGGCTGGCGCCAAAATATGTAATAGGTAATATCTTTATCCCTGATGGGCTATAATAATTTTCCGCTATAATAATTTTTCAAATCCCGCCCAATATAATATTAAACATTTATTTTGTAGCAGCTAACATAATTTTTCTTCTTTTCTATGCTTGCCTCAAATTTGGTCTTTATTTTTTTCTTATTTATAATAAATCATAGGGCCTTAATCGTGCTTGTTAAATGACTTACATGTCTTTTGAATTTAATTGCAATGCAACAGTAGTTAGGACGACTTCGCTAGAAAATGGAAAGATAAAAATATTAGCGTACTAGGTATGAAAATGATATTAGTTATAATTGTTCTTCTGAACAATTAGCTCGGATGCGTTGATGACGCCGATTATTGAATAAAATTGTTGTGGCGCAGGTTCGGTGTTGACGATGTCGGAGGAATCGTCTAGCCCGTACGTGGAAACGGAGATGTTCAAATTGCGTCGTCGAGTGAAATAAAAGGAATGCGTATATCTTCAGTCGCTGTCGCCGAAAATGTACCGGAAGAGCCGACGGTGAGGTGCGCTTGACGGATGGCCTCCTTCTTCCTCTGACGTTGACCTCTTCGATTTTGCATCGAAGACGTAGATGATGGGAAAGTGTTTACAAAATGTTTATGAGTGAGGGCGAAGAAATGTATATGAAGATAAGATGACGAAAGATTCAGCCGAAAATTAATAGTCGAATATAGATGTATACCTGATCTGATGTTTACAGAATCTACTACTGGCTTGATTGATTATAATTGAAATTTTAAATAAAATAAGTGACTTGTGGATCTACATGATCTGATGATCTCATCATTCAAAGGGGATTATGTTAGTTGAAACGTGCGAAATGCTCGCTTGAAAACAACCAGGACAAAGCTCAATATGCGTCTGGTCTGTGATGATCTATGGGAGCCTTTTATATCGAATCTATGGTGTACATAAACTTCTTATGTACTGAAATATGGTGGTAACTTCACATGAATAAGAGCTCAAAACTAGCAACGGGTTTCGAAAAAGAACGGTTATAAGATAAGAAAATCTCTCTCCGAAATTGGCATCAAGTATATACCTACATATACAATTTTATTCCGTTCAGCGCCTATGTGTAAATAAAAAGTTTGAAACACTTGCGTTTAAAAACGCACGTGTACGGAAGAATCATAAACTAATGTCTTTTTTATGTGTAGAAAATAGACCTTCTGAATATAGGCGTTATGTACTACATACTACACCCGTTCGGACGATAATCGCTTCTTCTATATACATTTCTGCGTCTCGCGAAAATTCTCTGGTGATACACCGCATAAATTATATTATGTCATTTATTAATTATTGATTTTAACTACCTAAGTTCTATTGAATTAAATAATGTCTCGTACCGATTAGTTGATTATTATTATAAATTGCTTTTATTCATTTGTCGACTTTTTCGTTTGAGGCTGTAAAGTCATAACATGGTTCAATCTGATTAAAGCGACGGATACTGAAGTTTAATCTTAATTTATGGGTTCAAACTTTATCACAGGTCAAGAGTTGTTAGCCAATTCTCAATGAGAATTTGCAGATTTAATGTCTAGTTTCTCATTCGATCCAAACGCGAAGCAGGAGGAGGATTAAAATGTCAGCTTGTCTTTTTCGAATCAAATACTATTCTTTTAAGTGCTACTAATTCTTTCCGAGCCTAGTTTGTAATGTGTGTACCTATGCAGTATCTACCTATTTTTTGAAACCGAACACTCCGGCAAGTATCCCATTTGATAAAAAAGGAGCCACTTAGAGCATTGCCAACAATATGAAAGGTTATTAAATGCTAAATGCGATATGCTGCTAACAAATGTTAAATCCGACACGTTATGCAGGTCTTCACTGACTTAGTTCTAAAACATTTTAACCTTTTAAATAAGATTGATAGCTCGACAAGGCTACAAAATCCAATTGCAAAATGCTATCACTGCTTTTAAAATTACTTCAGGTAATTAAAATTTCATAAATATGCCACATTTCGTCTTGATTTGCTAAAACCATACATGTTAGGTACCAAGAATGTTTTTATTTCTTTTGTATACGATTGACTATCATAGAACAAATGAAGAAATCAAAGAAATTAAATTGTATGTGACACCATCAAATTTTAGATTTCTTGAATTGGAAGAAGTTGATAGAAACAATGAAATCACATAAAGCTTCTCTAACCTCAACAAATGAATTAACCTGCATATTTTATGAATTTTGTGGCGCGGTGCTCAGGTTTATGAATTTTTTGGCTCAGTGCCCATCTTTCTTGTCTTCGTTGTAAAGCTCGCCTTCGAACACGTTTATTAAATTAATATAATTGTAATTTTTCCCTGATGATGTTCACAAGCTGAGTCGTGAATAAGAAGTAAATGTTATAAAACAAGATAGTGCTACATCTTGTAATGAAAATTAATTGAATGCCTTATGGAATAAATATATTAATTGATATTTGGTAACCTTAGATAATAATAAGCAGATAGTTCTAGCAGGTCGCTAGTGCTCACATAGTCCGCATAAAGCGCTAGTAACGAGCAGTATTTCCTCCTGCTGCCTCTATCTATATCTTCGCTCTCTTTTTTCCTCACAGTGTTTTATATAAAATTTAGTTGTCTTCGTTTGTCTATCTACTGTTCGGTTGGTGGCCTGCTTGCCTGCTGCTTGCTTTATGTGTGCATTCGTGCTGCACACACGCATGCCTGCTTAAAATCCTGCTATATACTAAATACAATGAGATAGTTCAACAATTTATTTAACAGCAAAATACGGTTAACTCTAGTAATTGTAGTTGTAATAGAAAATCGCTTTTATTTTTATATTTAAATCTATAAAACACTTGAATGATATTCTACTAAGTGATACGCGTACAGAAATGTCAAAATGTGTGTAATTTTATGACTAAACCCTGCCGATAGTAAACAAAAATCTGTCATTTTAGCTTTTGTTTCTCATTGCAATGTGCGTACAATGTGTGTGTGACAGTTCTCTCTTTGAGTTTCCTGTGCAATAAATTCATTTTATTAATGAGTGTTTCTAACCCAACTTTTTTATGAATTGAATTTATAAAGTGTGGTGTATTTTCACACGAACATTGATAAACACAGTACACGGATTACTCATAAAGCAACATTGTGTTTATTTGTCGACTATACGATTATTTACCGAATTCTGGATATAATCATAATGACAGGTAATAACATAATTGATATTAATAACTTTAAGACTAATTATACGTACGGTAGGAGTTTACCTATTGTTTTTTTTTTTTGGAACGAATTCTGTGTGAATTAAGATGATGTTTTGTATTTTATCTATGTATTGTTTTCTTGATCAGTTAGGTAGTATTTCGTTTGTAATTTGGATATGCCACAATGTTGTTTATATATGATGATGATGATGATGGCTACTTTTCGTGAGAATGCATGAATAATTTTTATAACGCGTTCATATCTGTTTATTGTTATAGATGGTATAAATAAATTTCGTTGATGCGAAATATTTTTGCAAATTAAATTACTCACGAAAATATTTATAACTTACAGTTATTAAACATTAGTATACTCTCAGTAATTAACAATCGATAATTAAGTAATAAACTAAGATTAAACTGCAATAAATATCTTAAAAGCATAATTTGGCATCCACAAGGATTGGACTAATTAATATTAACTGATTTTTAAAAGATTAAAGTGATAAAGCTTATGAAATCAAAGCTCATGATAATTTTGAAAAAACAATCGCCAGAATTTGATTTATGGGCCTCCACCCTAAATTAAAAAATCATACCTTATTTGAAAGTTCATGATACATTGGGTATATAATATTTTAAAGTGCTTTAATAGGTCTAAACGAAATCAAATCACTCATAAAATCCTTTATACCTTCAGTACAAAGATTTAAGTAAGTACAAAGATTTATTTAAAATGTATAACGATTTAAAGATTATTAATATTAAGCTTCAATAAATTTCTGTAACTGTCAAATTAATTGAAATTAATTTTGGGGTTTTACAATTAAAAAAATGCACATGTAAAGGCCACAATGAAATCAATTTGAATTAATTTGACAGTTACAGAAAATTTATTTCAAGCAGCATTCAAAAGCGTTATTTATTAAAGTTTAATGTTTTATAACAGATCTTTATACACTACAGGGATGATGGTATTAGTGGGTTATCGTGTTGCATGCACTTTGAAGGGTTACAACTCCTGAATGAAAAGAACCTCAAGGATATGATTTACAATATATGGATCAGTACATCAATGGTTTCATATACGGTTTGATTTTTAATTTCCGGAGTGTGTTCATAAATTAAACCCCAAGCAGAAAATTTATTGATCAAAACTATATGAATTGCTCAGCTATTTCTACCTTTTTTTAAGCAGGTTTAGAAAATGCATTTACACGCCCATGCTGGCTTATCATCGTGCATCTAATGCATGAGGGGTGTATTGGACTCAACCTACCTCGTCGAGAGACACCAACTAAACCTTTTCCTCCACAGCTCTACTAAGCTTACCGGAACCGCATTAACATTATTTCAAAGTGTATGTAGGGATGTTGTTGCTGCTACTCATTACTTTCGCTAGTAGCTTATCTAGTTGTACAGTCGCATATGTATCATCTTGTTTTTCATTAGGTCATCTGCCAATTTTTCGTTTCTTAGTCTCTTTAATCCTTAACACCGTTTGTATGAATTGCTTTATGGCATTAAAGGCCCTTTTGTGCTTGATCATTAGCTTCTCTAGTCTCTCAAGTGTTCTAACTTGTCCTATAGCTTGTTCTAAGGTTTCCCTTTGTTATGTCTATGGCGGGCAGTAAAATAAAGTGTTTGCTCACACATAGGGCTATTTATCTTTTGATTCCCGCATATGTATTTGGCAAAGCACCCGTGCCCTGTTAATTATCTCATGTGTCCATCGTCCCTTTTTGGCTACCTCCCAGTCTTATCTTTTATTTATAATGCCCCTATTGGCTTTTATGGTTACAACTTCTGCTCATTTCATATATTGCAGTCCTTTCCTTAGCTGCCAGATCCAGTGGAAGTGCTCCTGCAATGAACCTGCAGTGATATAGTTAAAGCGGTCCTGTAGACTGAAGTGATACTAATCAGTCCTATTCTCTATATGCGAACTAGCATTTCTCTCATACTCTGCCTTTTAATAATCGTGCTTGCCCAGACTGGTGCCGCATACAACGTCGTTGAACTAAAAATACTATGTATCAACCTCATTCTACCCTCTTCGCGTCTGCAATTCCCTTAAGTGTGCACTATAGTTCAATGGCTTATTTATGGTGACTTCTAGGTATTTAACTTTTTGTTCTAATCCTATGACGTGGGATCCAATTTTTAATTCAATTAGCGCGATTTTTCTCCTACCTATGAGAAGTATTGCTTTAGTTTTTTTCTATCGCAAGTTTAAGCCTAACTTCAGACATCCATTCTTGAATAACTATGAGGGCATGTGTCATTCGTCTACGAATTCTGTGTCATTTTTAAATATTCCTATTACAGCAGTATCGTATGCAAATCCAACTATATCGACGCCTGGCGGCAATCGTAATTCTATCAAGTCATCGTACATAATGTTCCACAGGTGGGCCCTAGTACCGATCCGTGCGGAACATCGCTGTTTATATCCCTTGTCTTAGCACCTTCAGTCGTGTTAAATATGATCACTCTGCCTTTGAGGTAGTCCTGTATGCAGTCTTATATACTTGGGAATGATTTTCTTCCTCATTGCTACGAGTATGGTTTCCCATGATGCATTGTTGAATGCATTTTTAATTTCCAACGTGATTAATATGCATATTTTCGTTGTGCGCTTGATTCCCTGTTCCGCTTTCTTGCCGCGTCGTCCACGAATCAGAGCGCATCTATTGTGCTTTTCTTCTTCCGGAAACAGTATTGTTTATTACTTAACACACAGGCATGTTTCTAGTCTGTTAAGTATTAGCCGTTGATACAGTTTGGCAATTGTGTTCATCATACATAGCGGCCTATAGGCAGATGTGCCTTCGTCCTTTCTATCGCTTTTTTAATCAGGACCAACCTACCTACTTTCCATTCTATTAGGAATTCTCCCTTGATCAACAATTCGTTATATGCTGCAGCAAGTAATTTAGGCCATTCTCCCCTATTAGTTTGATTATTACGCCTGATACATTTTTCGGTCATGACGCCTTGCCAGATGCCATTTGCGCCTGGGCTTTCAAGTACACATAGTCATTTATGCATCAGTACCGTCGGACAGGGTGGCAATACTACTTAAAGCAATGTGTAGCGCAATACAACCAAAGTCCTAAATTAACGATTTTTTTTTGGCGTCCGAGTGGGTAGCAATAGGACTTATTGAAACTGTGTTAATACTAATATATTCAAAACCAAAATAAATCATTTTTTTAATAGAGAAATAAATTCTGTCCCATCTTAAATTTAGTATACAAATAATGGTTATAAGATGGGCTTTCAAGTACACATAGTCATTTATGCATCAGTGCCGTCGGACAGGGTGGCAATACGACTTAAAGCAATGTGTAATGCAAAACAACAAATGTCCTAAATTAACGATTTTTTGTTAATGAAAAGTTGCGTGTGTATTTACGCAGGCTTTATACATGTCTTGTTTATATATGTTTTAAAAAAATATAAATTATACAAGAAATTCTATAACCAATATTTTGCTCCGGTGATAAAGTTTTCAGATTTTATTGCTGAGAGTTATTGCTAACTTCACACCGGTCAAAAACATCACTAAGGACGGCAAAATATTACATGTAAATGCTATGCAACGCACTTGTTTGCTGCACATTGATAGTTGTGCATGTTTATGTCTAATAAAAGATTAACAAGGAAACCTTTTGATGAACACCAGATCGAGCAGTTCAAATGATGGGGTGAATTCTTCCTGGAACTATTGAATCGACTACAGTGGGTCGATTCAATAGTGAGCTGTAGGGAGCCAAAACCAACAGGAAGAGAATCAAAATGCAAAACAACTAAAGATAGATCTTAACCCGATCACAAGAGTAGAGGTGGTGGCAGCAATCAAGAAGTGTAAAAATGGCGAAGCCCCCGACATTGATAACATACCTGCAAAAGCACTAAAGAGTGATGCTAATCTGACAGCAGAAATTATGCTTCATCTACTAAACCAAGTATGGAACACCGAAGTAATGCCAGCTAATGGGAAAAGTTCGTCAAACTAGCCAAGAAACGGGACCTCACCGAATGCAACAACTGAAGAGGCACAACGCTTATATCTACGCAAAGTAAAATTTTTTCGCGTAAGCACTGGATGGAAGATTAAGAAAGGAGGGAGCTGGATTCAGAGAGAGTAGATGTTGTACATACCTAATCAACTACCTAAAAATCATACTGGAGCAAACGCTTGAATATCAGTTGCTCCTATATCTAACGTTTGGCGTTTTTGAAAAGGGCTTCCGAAATAGCTGAAATAGCATAGACCGAAATAGCCTGTGATCAGCGCTAAGAAATTACGAAGTCCCACAAAAAATAGTGCGCTTAATTAAGGCAATGTACAATGGATCCAAGGGAAAAGTACTTCACGAGGGAGAACTTTACGACGCATTTGATATAAAAAACGGAGTAAAACAAGGCTGTTTGCTCTCGCCTATTCTATTCATAGTAGGCTGGACCAAGTAATGTGGAAAGTACTGGCCGACGGAGCTAACGGAATCCACCGGGGACTCATAGAGAGATTAGAAGGCCTTTGTAGGCGATATCTGCCTCCTGACCCAGACGCACCGAGATATACCACCCAAACTAGACACATTACGAACTGAAGTAGCGAGAGTTGTCATCAAGATCAACATACCAAAAACAAAAGAGCTACGAGTTAACCCTCCACGGAGACTACTGAAAGAGTCGAAACCTTCTGCTATCTAAGGAGCGTAATTTCAACTTCTGGAGGAGTAAATGAAGATATTACCTATCGAATAAAGAAGGTGAAAGCAGCTTACGCCCAGCTGCGCCCGATATGGAGGTCCAAAGAAGTATAATTAAAAACACAATTGCGATGGCTAGAGACGTGGAAGACAACGACAAGACTAAATCAACAAATACAAGCAACAGTGAACCGATTTTTGTGGCCCGTTCTAGGAATTCGATGGCCAAACCTAATCTCCAACGAAGAACTATGAGAAAATGGCGCTGTGTTGGCCACGCACTACGGCGAGGCCCTGAACACATTCCGAGCAGGCCCTTGACTAGAACCCCTAGGGAAGGCGAAGACCGCGACAAACATGGCGAATAACTGTAGAGAACGAGGTGGTAGAAATCGGCAAGTCCTGGAACACAATCAAACGCATAGCAAAGAATAGAACCCGCTGAAGAGCCCCCACAGATGCTCTATGCTCGTTGGAGGAGTACTAAAGGAAATAAGTCAAGTAAGTCATTCCTATCAACTGTTAGCCTAATCAGCTATTAAGCTTCTTTAGTGTTGATCTTATTGAACATTCAATTACTAGGTTTGTTAGTTACAAGGTGACTTTGAAAATGAACTAAAGAGGCCAACTTTTGATTAATGCGGAATATATTTTTTAGCAATAAGATATCTGACTTTCAGTATATGAAAGATTGGAAGTAGACTATATTAGTTTTTTGTAATATAAGCATTATTTTCTAAACACATTTCAGTTTTTATAAAATCAGTCGTATAATTATCAACGGCTAATTATGTTTTCTAGCTTAGCAAAATCATCAAACATTATTTGTAATAATTATACGTAGGTACCTATTAAAATTAAATGATATTTGTAAATAATCGGGCAGTTATTACAGAACAAATAATATTTTGGCTCAGTTTCAACGATAATAACGATAATTCCACGTACAAAATATGTGTTATTAATAACTATCATTTTTGAAAAATAATCCGATTCGTCACTCTCTCCAAACAGATTAAACATTAATAATACGAAACTAATCAGTAAATATTGATAAAAATTATTTTGTAATATAGTAAATACCCATACAATTTTGATATCACAAGGTCAGAAAACAAATCTCTCAATTGTTTACGAAATTTATATAAGCCAAAATTCCATTATGATAAGTTTTAATCAAATCGCAAAATGATATATGCATAATAATCGCATAAATTAATTAATTATAATTATTTTTCTTTATTATAAAATTAATTTATGTGCAATGAAACTACTAAAACTAGTATGTTGTTAAGTGCATAAATATTTTATGAAAATTCAACTTATAATTAACTAGCTAAACCCGACCACGCCTCGCAGTGGCTCAGTCTGTATGAAATGAACCTGAGTCAGTGACATGGTCCAATCGCCGCGGCTTTGCCGCGGCCAGCGATGTGATCAAATTGCCACGGCCAGCGACATGGTTCAATTGCTGCGGATTCGCCGCGGCCAGCGATGTGGTTAAATTGTCGCGACTAGCGGCAGGGTCCAATCGCCGCGGCTTTGCCGCGGCCAGCGGTGTGGTCAAATTGCCACGACCAGCGACATGGTTCAATTGCTGCGGATTCGCCGCGGCCAGCAACATGGTTCAATTGCTGTGGATTCGCCGCGGCCAGCGATGTGGTTAAATTGCCGCGGCTTTGACATGGTGAAATTCCGCGACTACCTTATCTTTCCTTTAAGAATATTTTTAACTTCGGGATATTCCGGGACGGCCACGACTCTACTGTGTGTAAATAGACCGAAGGCTATTATAGGTCGTCCATACATACGCACATAGCGAGTTTCGACGGCAGTTCCCTACAGTCTACACCAAACGTATCGAGACACGACGACAATAATAAATAATAAACAAATAATATATATATATATATATAGAACGTGCTTTATAGATTTCAGTCCGCTCTAGGGCCAGAAGAATTACAGAAGACATATTGGTGCCTCGCGTAAAGCATAACTGATTCCATGACGCTGAGTAGTTCTTGACACTTTGTAGTTTTCGGACCTTTCGTTCTTGGCATTAGCTTTCTTAAATTTGTGGCAAGAACTATCGTTTTTGGGGATGTTGTTCGTATATGTTCAGTAAAGGTAAAGTTTTTGTCTAGAATGATCCTTAAATATTTAATTTGGGTAGCCATCCTGATTTCCTTTCCAGCGATGAAAATGCGACGGTGTTGCACTTTCCTTTTTCCACTAAACATAATTGCAACTGTTTTCTCAGTACCTACTTTTAGATCATTTTTCCTAAGCTGGTTTACCACGAAGGTGACTTAATCCTTTCTGTGTCTCTACCTATTTCAGCATGTCGTTGTCATTGGCAAACCCAATCAATTTAACGCCATTATGTAGGTTTTGTCTTAAGGGATCATACAATAGGGATCAGTAGTGGGCCTAAAACAGATCCCTACGCCACTCCGGAAGATAGCACTTTTTCCCTACTTCCTTCTTCTGTTGAATAGCTTAGTATTCTATGGCTGAATTAATCGTCCAATAGGTTAATTGCGTAAGAAGGAACACCGCGCTGCTGTAGTGTCACCATTATTTTTTGCCAGCTGACCGAGTTGAACGCATTTCATACATATAGAGATATCATTGCGCATAGTTCCCGCCTACTTCTTGTTCCATTAGCCGCTGCTTCTACTGTTGGTACTTCCTGTAGTGCATTGATGGTAAATTTCCTTTTCTGAAAACCATACTGGGTAGATGCTAGACCACCGTTATCTTTTAGCCAATTCTCTATTCTGTCCACCTCAAATACCTTGGCCATCGTGTTGAGCTAGCAGATTGGGCGGTAACTGCGTTGTGCCTGATCTGTTTTGGGTTTTGGTATAAGAACCAGTGTAGCTTCTTTCCAGAGCTTTGGAAACTCTCCTTTTGTTATAGATATATTAAATATCCTCAGAAGTGTATCTGGCGTTACTTCAGTTAGAATTTTCACTATTTCGTTACAGGTGCAACCTGCGCCCGGTGTTTTTCGCGTTTTCAACCTGGATGTTATCCTCTCTAACTCTTCTGTAGTGAATGGGTTGGCGCCTATTATTTCTCGAAGTTTGTAGCTTGACCGGTCTCTGGGTGGGCGCACTGGATATAGAGTATCTACAATATTTTCCGTGTTGCTGGGTGGAACAGTTCGAGTATGTAGTCTTTTAGTGACTATCTCGTACGCATAACCAAACGGGTTATCATTTAATTCCTGAAACAAATTGTCCCAGTGCCTCTTCTAACTGTCTTTTATCGCTTTGTGTAGGATCTTCTTTGAAGTCTTTGAGGCTGCCCTTTCTTCATGGCAAGTCGCTATACCTTCTCTTTTCAAATTCGTCTGAAAAAGTCGGCGCAGCGAACATGTAGCGCTCCGTAAATCAGCAATTCCTGCGTCCACCAATAGACACTCTGCCTTTGTATGGGTGGATCTCTTTTGGGGATATTCTTGTCGCAAATTTCTCTGATGCTTCTTGTCAGGTAGTTTACCGCTTCTTGATGCTCTAGATTGGGTGCGTGCTGGTAACTTATAGGGAAATATTATCAACTGTATAATGGTCTCCTCTAAGTTTTACAATAAGATGTTGTCTAATGGAATTATGTTTTTGTTGAATTAGTCACATTTATTTGGAACCCCTTTTTCCTAAAATCAAAACACAACATTTATACATCGTGTTCTTTTTCATATATAATTTGCACTTATTTGAACTTCCACTATTTTAAATGACATAGTTTCTGTGAACGCTGGAAAAGAAACTGTAGGGGCTCTTACTTGAGTACGTCTACTCTACACGGAACTACTCAAAACTAACCAGTCCGCAATGAGTTAGAACGTTTGAAATTCAATTGAGGAACGCAGACTTGTTTGTTAGTAACGCGTTAATAATCAGTTCAAGGTCACTTAACATGTCGACTCACTAAATTAACTTATTGAGTTGCCTAGTCACTTATTTTCTCTTTCCGATTGAATGAATCTTTCTATTATAACCTTTAATAGATAGAAAGAGAAAAATATCGATTTCAGTCATTACTCAAGAGGTTTCCTGTGTGGAACTGGAACTAATGAGTGAGTAACGGGTTAACATTTCAATCACATACCAATAAATTGCTTTTGAGAAAATCCCATCCTAGAGGGTCTAAAAGATTTCCTTCCAACAATTTTACTGATTGAATATACTGAGCCGATATTAAGCAATAATTTTTGTTTTGAAAACTTGTTGATAACATTCTTCATATTTTTATGTATATTGTATTTTAGTTTCTTTAAAAGGGCACCAACATAATAGGTCCAACTTCAACGGTTGTTCTTTTTTAGGTACATACATGCCTTACATTCAGACAAACACATTTTAAAAACTGCATGCGTTGTGCTGGCTATAAGCAAAGATCTATATAATTCTACATATCTTCTATAGATATATCTTCTAATTCTATAGATCTATGTATCTTACCTGATCCTGAGCTAGTCCTTAACTGGTCTTTACCTGATCCTGAGCTGGTCCATACCTGATCTTTAGCTGATCCTTAGTTGTTCCTTAGCTGGTCCTTACCTGATCCTGAGCTGGTTCTTACCTGATCCGGACCTGGTCTTTAGCTTTCCTTACCGGCTCCTTATCTGCTCCTGACCTGGTCTTTAACTGGTTCGTACCTGATTTTTAGCCGTTCCTTATTTGAAGTACTTCCTACTGTTAGTGTTTGTATTGCTTGTACATACGTAAGGAAATAACTTGATTGCATTATACGAACTATTCATATGTAGTTGATTATTGCACATTGTGTGATGCGTGCATAGCTATCATTACCTACGCTCTAAAATAGGTTAACTTAAATTAAATAAGTATGCATGTAATGTACATACGTTGTGAGCGAGTTGATTGTTTGTAAAAGGTTGTTCGTTGTTCATTTCTAATTCACTTTTTAAGTTATTCACTTATATAAAAATTACCTATCTAGTCAGATTGTTATTACATTGGATACTATTTTCTTCGCTACGTGATTTAGTTGAAATCTTACTACAGAATTGTTGTAAGCACATTGTAGAATAAGATAATTTGTTTTTATTTTTAATTATAATTATAACATTTCTCTTAAATAACTATGCCTTTTTATAACGATGGTGTTTATATTTACCGTATTTGACCGAATATAAGACTACAGTTTTTTCGTTAAATGTACCAATAAAAACTGTATTCGACTTATCGAGTGCAGTCTAACATATAAGGACATATACGTAAGAGGGCTTTATATTGTTGCTACCAGCTGGAGTTATTCTCAGAGCACATGAGCGAACAACTAATTTCAGATTGGCTGAAGGTGGTTTGGGAACGTCGGCTAGGTGTTTTACTACGGCAGAAGGGCATGTTAGTTCAGGATTCATTTCGTGGGCACACAACAGGGAACATAAAGAAGCAGGTTCCTGAAACACTGAGTGAAAACTGGTTTATTTGTGATCCCTGGAGGAATGACTTCCTAACTTCAGGTCCTTGACGTTGCTGTCAATAAATCTTTTAAGTATCATCTTCGGAAGGAATAAAATGCTTGTTACTTAACGGGGACCATAAGTTGACTCTAACAGTCAAATTCAAAAGACCAAGCTTTTAGCTCAGAATCTAGTTCCAGTAGTAAAGATAAACTGGGAGAGGAGTAAGAAGTTAATGACAGGGAATAGTACCTAATTACATTCAGTAGAAGTGTTTCTAAGTTTGCTTTAAGATATGTATATTATTTACCTAAGTATTTGTAATTGAAATTTGGTAGAATATGTGAAAGATTCTTAATTGCGACTATTTTATTTTTTCTAGTAAACACCCCTCAAAATCTCAGGGTCGTCCTATATTAGGGCTAATACGCTAAATAAGAATGGTGTTTATAGTTTCGGATTACACAAGCCTGCAATTTTTTGGTTGTATCATGTTTTCAAGTTTTGATATGGATTCCTATGTATGTTTGTGGACTGAATCCAAAAATGACTTTCTTTCCATCACGTCAAAATTGTTTTACAAATTGCAATTTGTCAAAATGTGTTATATATCGAAAAAAAAATCACAAATGTAAGTCGTACTAACAGATTTAAATACATACGAAATGCTGCCCTCTGTCGGTTTATGATGAAAATGAATCGTTTACTTCATAAACCGGCAGATGGCAGCACTTTCGGCATTAAACATGTTGTACATCTTAGCTGGCTGTCAATGTTGACGCAACCGTTGGTACGTATCCTCCACGATCAAACGTGTTTGTGTCGACGGATATACGCCAAAAAGCTAACATACAGTGCAAACAAAGCAGTGTCCAAATGGCGTCAAGAGGCTGTAAAAAGTCTACAGATTCCTTTTGTTACATTTGTGGTGAGCTAATGGTGTCAAGACAAAAAAGCCATATAACATCGTTCGTGCGGCAAGTGTATCTCGCGTATTTCGGTACAAAAGTAGGAGATCAAGACAAAACTTGGGCACCCCATTATGTTTGCTATACGTGTACTGAAGGACTGAGACGGTGGCCAAAGGGCGAACAACAGTGTTTAAGATTTGGTGTCCCAATGGTCTGGCGAGAGCCACGATTGTTACTTTTATTCAACCGGTGTTCACGGTTTCAATGTAAAGAATAAAAAAAACATCGTCTATCCTAACTTCCATCGGCTATCCAAACCTCCATCGGACACTCATGGTCCAGATGTACCAGTGCCTAGTCAACCAGAACATTTACCTGAAGTAGATGGTTCAGAAATTGAATCAAATGAAGAAACCGAACAAAGCGAAGTTGTGTGCGAACCTGGCAATTCTGCTCCACAAACATTTGCACAAACTGAACTGCACGATTTGATTCGTGACTTACATCTGACCAAAGAGGCGAAATTGAAGTCAAAATTGCTTGGTTTACGGCTTAAAGATGAGAATTTGCACGCAGCTGGCGATTCGTTTTCCTGGTTCAGGTACAGAGGAAAGGATTTTATTCTATACTTTCGGAAGAAGGAGGCTTAGTATTCTGCAATGATGTGTGTGGACTGTTTAAGACATTCAACATTCCATTCGAAAGCATCGATTCGTCGAAACGAAGTCTTAAAGTTGTCCTGCTTCACAATGGAAACAAGTATGCGTCAATACCCATACATCATTCTGTACACTTACAAGAACGGTATGACAATTTACAATTTGTTCTCCAGAAAATTAAAGGCCATATTATCGTTATCGGATAACATATCTCATATAGATTAATTTAATTAATTAATGCAATAAGTAATCCTCTAATATAATATAAATTGATTAATCAGATTTAGTAACGATTGATTAACAAATGATATAATTATAAATTGGTGAATAAAATTGAATCCGCTTAAAAGATAAACATGGCTCGAAAATATCAATCGCACTGCTCAACACGGCAGAAATATACACAAACATGCCGACTCACATAGAAACAAGACGCGGGAGAGAAGTCAGAATTCCGCCTATGTGTTCTTATGCCGACATCTACTATACGTAATGTCGGAAGCTTTGTTCTTAGAGATATATGTGAATTTACACCGATAGTTCATATTTCCGCATCTGACTTTTGCAAAAGCTATTGTTATGAATTTAACCGAAAAAGTTTATGACTTCACTCACCATTTACAATACACCTTTGTGTTTGCGACCGGTTGATGATTGGGTGTCTATACATTTGAAGGGGATAGCTATTAACAGTTCTTTGCTTTTTCATTACTCTGGCTGGAGGGGCAACTTATATTTTAAGTACTTTTTATTTCAAACAAGTAAAAGTATCTAGTACATTTTATTTAGGTAAAGTACTGTGAGTAAAAGTATTCAGTAGTACAATTTGAAACTACTGGAAGTAAACTTTAAAGTAAAAAAGTTGTGAATACTTTACTTGCAGTACATTTTCACTGCAAGTAGCTCAACTCTGATTTCTGCCAGCTAATTTCATATATACGGATCCATTGAAGCCAGCGTTCTTGAAACTCAATTTGGGAATTATGCTCTTCGGATATGACGTGAGCACCTAACTCTATTCGAAGTCACAATTGACAATAAAAACGACCATATCTAACTTGCGGTCAGCGAGCGTTTATCGCAGGCATAGAATCCTGTCGAGCAAGAATAGGTTGACCAAGTTCTGGAAAAAAGCTGTGACCTGTTCTGTAGTGACACGAATTTTTAAAATAAGAATCAATTGCTTTTTAAATTCCGATCAATCAACTATACAGTATATAAAAATATTAAACTATTATACTAGAAAATATTTAATTTATAATTTATATTCGAATACGAAATAATGCAGCATTGTATTCAATGTTTTCCATTGTTAGGAGTTATTCTATTCAATTTAGCTTTTACTACCTTTTATAATAATAGTAATCATATATGCATATTATAAAGTATAGTGTTTGAGTGGAATTTAAATTTTTATATACATACATATTACTAAGTTCTTTATAAATAAAATTGATTTGAGATGTTAATAATAACCTACAAAAAATAAATTCAGTATAGAAGAATTAACAATTTTATGGAAGGAAATTTATTATCAATTAAATATATGACTAATTAAATATACGACTTTTTGAAACTTTTATTAAGTAAGATTAAAATTTGCAACTTTTTTATAAAACATTTCTAATACAACTGAGAAACATTTCTAACAACATATCTGACATCTTCTCTTCGTCCAACGTCGTGAGCGATGTGTGGTGACTAAGGTGGATGTTGAGTTGAATAGGGCAATCTTCCAATCTCTGTACTATTAGTCCGCTTGGCGCGCTGCTTTTGTTGGTTTCGAAATAATATCGGTCCACCTAGTTGGGGATCGGCCCCATTTCCGTTTCCGTTCTGGTTTTCCCTGAACAAGTTTATCCATGCCATCATGTAGAGAGATGTGTCTGAAAAATTTCAAAATTTGTTCATATGTCATCAATGACAATTTTTGTACGGGTTTGACCTCCTTTAAGGTGAAGATATTTGTTCTTCTAGTCGCCCAGGGAACTCGCAGCATCTGCGCCTGACCCACATTTCAAACGTATCTATTTTTCTCCTGTCGTTGGAACAGCCTAGGACTTTGAAGCGTACGAAAAAAACGGGAAAAACTTGGGCATTTACAAAAACTAGCGCCTTCGTTTTCCTAGTGATAATCCGATCTTTCCAAATTTTTGTTAGTTTTATCATGGCCGATCGGACAATTTCAATTCGCCGTCTTAATTCCAATCGCAAGAGCCGGCTTATGGAGCATTGCGCCCAAATACACAAACGACGACTTTAATGTTCCCTGATTTTGTAGGTTGTCTTCGATTTTTGTTATCTCGGTCTACTATCATGACTTTTGTCTTGTTGGCATTTATTTTGACGTCCATTTCGTCTTCTAGTTATTGAACAAACTTTAAAAGCTCTTCGGTGCTGTTAGTTATTAGAAGAGTATCATCCGCAAATCGAAGGTCTGAGACGCACTTTCCAACAATCTTCACTCCTCCGTTCCAATTCTCTAAAGTGCGCCACATCACTACTTCGCTATGCAAGTTGCAGAGTAGAGAAGAAAGTACGCAGCCTTGATGAACACCTTTCCTAATGCAACATTTTTCGGATGTGTTATCGATTTTAACGACCGCCTGTGAATTCTCATACAGGCTTTTAACGAGAGTGATAAGATGAAATAGGGCTCCAAATTCTGTTACAAGTCGTTCATAGCCTGGGCCAACGAGCGCTATCAAATGCTTTCTCGTAATCACAGATACATCGGTACCAAGTATTCTCGGGCCTTTTCTATAAGCTGTCTCACATTTAAAATTTGTTCTCACGTACCCCGTTCTTTCACAAATCCGGTTTGTTCTGGAGCTATTTATATAGCAGGAAGGCTTGAAGAATGTACAACATAATTTTGCTGGAATGTGCTATCAGACGATAGTTTTCGCAGACTGTTTCTGACTCTTACTTATGTAGGGGAAGCAATACTGAAGTTGATCAGTCTTCTGGCCATTAGCCTGTTCTCCAAATCTTGTGACATAATGTGTGTAAGATTTTTAGCCCCCTTTAGTCAAGAGCCTGCAGGACCTCTGCTGATATTCTGGCGATTTCTACTGATTTATCTTCTCTTAATTTGTCTATTGCGACTTTCACTTCATCTAACAGTATATCCGGTTACGCCTCATTATACTCGAGGTCCCCACAAATAGCATTCCGGTCAGCACATAATATCACAGTAATCTTTCCACACCGATGCAATTTGGTCTAGCTCTGTATTCAAACAATCATGTTGATCCTTAATTGCCCAATTCTGGGTTTGAACTCCTGAGTGATAGAACGTAACTTCTTGAGCAGGTCTTTGGAGTTATTGGTATCAGAGAAATTCTAAATTTCTATACAAACATTCATCAGATATTTATTTTTGTCTCTGCGCGTAGCAGCTTGCTCTTGAAGTGTTTCTTCTAAAATTGTAACTAGAGACTTTTTCACTACCTGCCATATAGCTTCAGTATTTTTTGTTTGAACTTCTTCGAGTTAAGGTTTCCAGGAAACTCACACATCAGCAGTTGATGATCGCTTCCACAATCTGCAGACGGTAACGTTCTCGCCATTTTTACCGAGGATTTCCATGTTTGCTTAATCAAGATTTAATCTATTTAATTCCTCGTGTGTCCATCAGGAGATCTCCAGATGTACAACTGATAGTTGTATATATGACTAGTATACCCTATAAATCCCTCCAATGAACCCCCC
>WYDF02301663.1:0-15546 GCA_009867245.2 Adranes taylori
TAACTAATGAAGACTACCAAACTTAATTAAGAGAGATCAGTTTTTATGGTGATAACATGCATTTTAAAGCAAGTAAAATGCTTGCTTAATTAAGAACAACTATTATAATTAATTTCTGGTTGTGACATTGCAACGATATCTATTCTCCCAATTTTGTATATATATATATATATAATGAAGTCGCTATGCACGTCTGTGTTCGAACGTGTTGTTATTCTCAACTACGCAACAGATTTTGATATGGTTTTCACTAGCATCTATAGAATTTATTCCGGAAGGTTTACATGTATAATACATACATATTTCTTGTTAATGCTGGCTAAATCTTTACGCGCAAGACAACGCTCGCCTGCACGCACAAATGCATGCTTCTCTCTGTGGTCTACAGTAGCAATGAACGATTTGTAGCGATGACTCGTATGTACGCAGCTCTCCAGTAAAGAAATTACTTATGTGCTTCTTAGTGCGATATTATGTATAATACAGGGATATGTTATTTATGGGGATCAGGTAGGAGAAAAGAAACTTCGTGATGTTAAAAAAAATAATAACTATAGTTGTATAAAATTGCAATGTTTAATACAATTTTCAAATAGTGAGCCAAAGCATTCGCTGTCCGGAGGCGCGGACAATGCCGTAGGCATCCCCTGGCCGCACCGGTGACACGTACAACGTAGTAGGCATCCCCCGGCTGTGCCGGAGGCGCGGACAACGCTGTAGGCACCGCTGACCGCGCCTGGGGCGCGGACAACGGCGTAGGAAAATATGGCGACTATAAACTGTCTACCTCAAAGTGCTAAAAATGGATCGGATGGTATATGTGTCTAAATTGCTTATGACGTCTTATTAGTACATTATACCCGTGCGAAGCCGCCAGTAATAATATCGCTAGTAATAAAGGTCGCTAGTAATAATATAAACAGAGCAATTAATAAGGGATCGGTTGACTGACAATATAACAAAATACAGCGCGGTTATGATATATTAGATTCACATAGAGATTAATTTTCCAATGGTAAACTTTATTCCCAACTTGTAAATAAATATTAAAACAGCTAAACAACATTTAATAAAGGTTAATTAGTTCAATATTAATTAGTTCAATATCAATATTAAACATTAGCTACATAAAATTCAAATTATTTTCTTAAAATAAATAAAAAAACAAAAGGCGATTGCTTCTCTCAATCAAAACGTTTTATAATAGTATAATCGCTTACTTACGTCTAAACTTCTGACATAATGTCTCGCTGTAAAAACAACAAAGGAAAATGCGACTAAAATAATGAAATTATAACTATTTTATGGAATTTATTGATATTATTGGTTTCCTATTATTTAGACGTTATTCTCTTTCAGCATTTAAAATATTTAAAATCTACAGTAGAAACCAACGAATTGAATACGTCTAACATTTCTGGCGTAACAAAATTATTAAACAGCACAGTGACCACAAGTGCAATGTGCATAAGGCGAAGGCTATTGGATTACAGCTTACATAAAACTATTTCTGTTTCCATTTTCAAACGAAATTATACGTAAGAAAGAAAGAGTTTTGTATTGATGCGATATTTGTATTGTTGCTATATTAACATGTAACTAATTTCCCGTTCATATACTTTTTAAATTCCACAGTAAAACAGCATTTAGTTTATTACAAAATATTCCTGGGCACGCACTAGCTAGCGATCTCCGTGTATAAAACATTGTAGTGGCGATAAGCTATAATTTCTTAGCTTACAAGGCGTTTCAAGTTACACCGCATATGGCATCTTATTGTTTCCCTGTTCGTGTCATGCGGGCTGTTCAAATCAGATGCGAGTTCTATTAGTATTGAATAATATTGAAAATAATTATGCGTTCAGATCAACAGGACAATATATAATATTAAATTTTTAAGGTATAATTTTCTAAAACTTAGAAAAAAGAACTGATATTCTTAATTTGAACAACAGAATATTGCAAGTGACACAAATAGTTTTTGTTCTCATTTCCTTGTTATTTTTTAACGTCATTGACATCATTCGCTGGATTATCTTTAGTTAGCAAATAATCGCCGACATCAATCAGCGTTTCTTGTGTCTTAAATCTAGGGTCACAGTTTCCACTCAAGCCACATTTGCCCTACCAGCTGCAATCATTTGTTCAGCTAAAGACACCAGAACTAAAATTAGTGGCAATTTCTTATGTTTCAATTTCTTATCTTGATAGATACTCCACGAATTCACAACTGCGGTGATTTATTACTAGTTCTATACATCGTATGTCTATACTTTCTGATCAGCTATGTCTACTCCATCCATAAATTTGATATAAAAATCTACAACAGTGGGATTCAATTTCTTCATTTCTGAGGGTTTTTTTTTTACTATACTCATCTCATTTGTAAGATAACTGAAACTGAAACTTATTGAAACTCGCATCGTCCTCTCTTTATCTACTCATTGGTAAACTTTGGAGTATTTTTTCGATTTTTTATACATGTGCCGCTACATGAAAGGACAGATCTGTCATCAAATTCGCGCTGATGAAATATCTATCAAAGCAAATGCTTTCATGCTGCATATGAATTCTCGATGTTAATTTCATCATTACACCTTCTATAAAGGTACAATATACGTTTTCGCCATCGTTGCCAGAATAAATATTAAAATCCTACATGTATCTACTTTTTGAATCATTGCCAGAGCTTGCTTACTATTTTTATTGGCTTCATGGAGAGGTATTGTTTCAAACTAGAATAGTTTTTCGTTTATCACTCTCGTTGGGTTTATGCGAACACTATTTTTCCATTTAAACCCGTTGTCTTCTCCAGTCTCCTACGGTCACTTCTCCCACATTTAAATCTGGAGGTACTTTTTTACTTATCTCTCCTTTATCGAGTCTGTTGATCGCTTGAAATTTAGTCTCCAAAGACACAACAGTCGCCCCCTACCACAACAATCCTTTTGTGCGTGCGCAGTTTCTATTTTTACACTACTGTGACTAATATAAGTATAATACAGTATTGTTCTGCGCAGTATAGTAGTATGAATGATTTACCGCTATACTATGCGGATTCGCTTTGCGCGGCACTTTATTCGAACGAATTATTTTATTTTATTTGGGACTACGTCGGTTAACCCGGAGCTTGGTAAGTCGGGGCTCGGATAACCGCGGCTCTACTGTACAGATAAAAAATCTTTGATTGTATTAGTAAATAAAGTATGATTTTATAACATCATGTTCAATCAATTTTACAAATTATTTGACACATATCACTTCTGCAACTAAGCAAGTAATTCTATGCATTCGACTGGATAATTTACTGCTATAGATATTCCATTAAGCACATGAATATTCATAAAAGCTTTTGTAATATGTTTCACTTGCAACACGGTATTATTTGCTTTTAAGATATTACCGCAGCACTTTTAAATCATTCTAATATTGAGCTCGCCAAGGAGACTAGTATCCCACCTATGAATATAAGAAACCCCGACGGAGATGTGCTTTAATAATTCAGAAATAAAATATTTAAGTAGTGCGTAAGTAGAGTTGCCAACTTTCCATTTTACGTGAACTCTATAGTTATTAATAACTAGTAGTTAATATCTTTCCAGAAGAAAAGAAATAAGATACACAAAAATAAGAAAAAAGCCTAGCACATGAATTAAAACCCATCTAAATCAACCGTAATCTTGGAATAAAAGTTAGTTTACGGCGTAGTCAGAAATAATAAAACTTATTATTTCAGGATTGTAAAATGTATATACACAAATACACTTTCTAATTAGACGATAAGATATGGCCCTTTGCTTGCCTAAAACCAAATATTCAGCTCTAATAAAGCAAATACGGCCAATGAATTAATTACACATCATTTAAATCCATCAAGATTTTAAAACACTCTATTGCTCAATAAATAATTCATTTTTGCATACAAGTATATGTATAAGGGGTTGACGAATTTTGGTGAATAATTAATACTGATTAAAGTATATTTGAATTACATAAATGATAATATTAATGGTTTTATTGTTGGCGCTTACTTAGCGTTCAAATAGATTCAGGAGTGCAACTATTGCTCATTCTACGACAATAATTTTGTAGCCTATTAGAGTGTTATGACTGTTAGAACTGTGCGACTATTACTCACTCATGATCTAACTCTAACAGAAACAAGACTCAAAATGAGTCTTGTCTTGATAGGCCTAGATACGGCTTTTTATATGAAATTAAAGATTTTCGGCGTCCAGCTTGACGGTAGCAGGTTTTGATGTTGACGGCAGCAATTGGACAGAAGTTAGTTGAAATTACTGCTAAAATTTTAGAGAAGGGAGAATATCCCTCGAATAAGCGATGAGTTTTTGTGCGTTGCGAATTGTAAGGAATAATTTTGCTTAGCATCCCTGCCATGACATTATGTTTCTATGATTCTACGATGGGTTGCTCACCAATCAGCTTTAACGTGCAAACGAACGACAAGCTGCGCTTCCCCTTCCAGGAGAGTGACTAGCCAACCACGCGATTGTGGTGGAAAGCTTTTATGTGGAAAGCATTCAACACGGTATATGTTCCATACAAATAATAGGAAAATTTGCTCCTACGAGGGTAATGCTCCCCGAAGTTCATTAAAACTAAGTTGTTTGTCAAAATACGCTGTCATCGAACTCTCGAACTCATCGAACATTAAAAGGGAGGTCGTAAATCTTTCGCTACACGAGAGCAATGAACGCGGGTTCAACGTCCTTACTAGAGGTTGTTTGTTCGAATTGAAATAGACAGAAATCTTTGTTGAAAAAATTAGGCCCCAAAAGCACGCGTCAAAACAGAGCACGAAACATATACCTCTCTCTTGTTTTGTACCTATTTTTTGTTCATATTCTACTTTCGATGGACATGTACAAAAAAATTTAAGGCATTTTTCTTCGTATTTAGTTCTCGATGAAATCGCACAAAAATAGCAAGAAAAACATCTGCTTAGGACAAAAGCCATAGCAAAAGGAAGGTTAGTACGAAATATGATGCTATTGCTTTCCATCTCACTTACTCCGCTGCCTCTTTCTAACACATGAAAATAAGGAACGATGTTAATTTTGTGCGTTTGGCTCTGAACCAGCACGCCTCCCTGGACACCCGAAGGAGGGGCGTGTTACTCCCCGGACTCCTTGGTTGAGCTGATGATCTTGGTTGTCGTTCTCAACCATGTGTATAAAAAACTTGTGGATAAACAACGCCAATCCTTCCGTTGCTTGAATCGAAAACATAAAGCGAAAGCCTATAATAAAACATAGTACACGAAAAGTAGATGCCATAAAAGAGTACAAACATATTCTGCACTTGATGTGACCTTGCAAAAGAGAAGCAAAAACAATAACGTAAACGGCAAAAGAAAGCCGTCGAATGCGCGCTGTATTCTCCATCCTCTTTTCTCTGCTGGTTCTCTCTCTAACACACGCGAAGACGCGCTCCGCGTTGGCGACAGCAATCGGCAGTGCTCTTTCCTCCCGCGGCGGGCGGCTTTGGACTCCCTGCTCCTTCACTTTTTCGTGCACCACCAAAACGAACGTTATTTGCTTGGTGACCTTGGTCGGAAGATATCTCTACGCAGAGTTCAATGATTGCATGCTGAATAAATAAAACTCGTGTCCATATATCGTAGATAATTCCACTGCTCGAATTATTTTAATAAAATTTGAAAATAAAATGAATATTTGATTTATTTGTTTGGTCGTTTTGGAATTAATTAGCTGATGATTATTTGTTTAAATGGTTGTTTTAATCAATTATCGATTCGGCGAGGCTATGTCCAATATGCCGATAAGAAACTTGAGCATATTTTCAATGCTATTGCAACACATAACAATATTTCATTATCACCCCTTCGTTTTGGAATTTTATTTTATAATAAATTAATCTTTTGAGAGTGATAATGAAATATTGTAATGTGTCGCAGTGGCATAGAAAATATGCTCAAGTTCTTCTAAAGAAGGGGTAATTGTCTCCCAGAAACAACTGTCAAGTAGGTATTTATTGTTCCTCATGGGTAAGTAGACTATTATTGTTTCCTTATTGGCTGGAGGCACTTAAAATGTTCAATCAAGAAATGAAGTTTTTGGAAAACTTGGCTATAATTAATTGACATCCTTCTTCAACATTACGTAGTATTCGTTGGTAACAGTTGAAGTAAATCTGGTAATAAGTTGAAGTAAATCAGTAAATCGAGATCGTTTTTCCAAAATATCTGATGAATTATAAAACATTCATATTTAGAACCATACATTTTTTTTTGTTTTACGTAGGAAGTGTAGAATCTTCAAAAGAGGAAGGATGCCCGGTGCATCCAACAACTGTGGGATTTTTACCCACTAAACTCCACTCCCTGTTGGGATTGCATATTGTTGGGAGATTGGTGAGTTTGTTTAAAGGAGGTTTTAGGATTTATCATCCTCTTCAGCCTGGAACTGGTAAGAACCATACATTTCTATTATGCGTAGTATAATCATATATGTTCTGTGTGTAACACGGCCCAGCAGCGCAACTCGTAAAGATTGCAACCGCCGCCAAGTGGGCGCTTGATGTTTAGAAATGCTAAATATCAAGCGCCCACTTGGCAGATCTCCCAACGTCAAACACAGTTTTTGTACAGTATCGTTGTCGTACTATTTTATTTCAGTGGCCGGCAAATTAGGAATGTTCCCAACCGGCCAGTTGCGTCCATTGATGAGTTTTGTCCTAGGTGGCTGTCTAGTTTGCCTTACTGGTAGCACCGGCCCTGAACTAGGCATTTTATTACATGATGTTTATTTTTTCTTGATCCTACTTTATTTGTATAATAAAAATTGAGTCCTTAGACCTTATTTTATTTATCATAAACAACACTCAACGTTTCGATAACCATTTTCCGCCATATTCATGAGAATCTGGTCTCGTTTCTTTATTATATATTTTTTATTTTACCTGAATATATTTTTCTACATATTTTTTTGGTTATAATAAATCTGTTGAGTGTTGGTTATAATAAATAAAATAAGGCTTAAGAACTCAAGAATTTAAATTATGAGCATTTTATAAAATGTTTGTATGCTACATTCTGTCGGTTAGATATACTTACCTACCTAGCTTGTAAAGAAGGACATTTAGTAAACATTGGATTCAATTTTATTTCAATATACAACTACGCATATTTTGCTTGTTTTCTGTTTACCAAAAACTAGAAGTCTTGTTATGTACTTATAACATGATTTCCTTGTGTTCAGGAAAAAGGTTGTGATGCTGCAGTTATTATTCCTGATAGTTTAAAGTATGAAGTGAATGGTGATAATTCAGAAACATTATCTTTTGAGTGTAAGAAACAGCGTAGTGACATGTTATGGCTAACAAGGATAGTATGTGCAAGGATTAGTATGTTCGAACAGGCCTACGAAGTATTACTGAATACTGCTGAAATTGCATTTGTTTAAGAGCCAGAAGAGTCGAATGAAAGATACATAAATAACGATCAAAACAAGCTTTACTAACTCAACAGAAATACACTGTCCAAGGCTGTATACTCGAATTTCAAAGCTCCGAAGAACAAGTAAATAGGGCTTTTCAAATACTAATAAATTACGTTCAAGAACGAGAAGAGAGCAATGACAGTGATAACATTATAATGAATAATATTACAAGTTTGAACCTTATTACAATAAATAGAATATGTTGAATATTTTTTTTCTCATAAATACTGTCATGTTTATTTTATGACAATGGGATGTATGAACCCTAAATGATTAAGCTAATCTACGCCCAGTTAAAATTCATCCAACTCAACCGGAATCAAAGTTATAAAACTTAAGTTAAGACGTAGCTATAATGGGGTAAAGAAATAGTACGATATCGCTGTTCATATAATTCTACAAGAATTATGGGTTTCCCTTAATTGAATTAAACCAAAGAAAAAGTTTAACAAAATAAATGCGACTCATCAGATAAGAAAATAAATAAAATATAATAAAACACCACAAGAATTGTAACCATTCTATTGTACATTAATAATTCATCTCTAGATATACTGACAATTAAAAGGGTTAATAAATGAAACTAGTAATGAAACATACTAATTTAGATTTTATTCACATCGAGACAAAATAAAAAATTGAATGTTTCAAGAACATATCGGTAGAATAATTAGTACGATTCTTTAATAAAATTAATATTTAGTTAGAGTATTCTCGACCGACAAATTCTTATATTAATTAAAATTTATTTATCAAAACAAAACTCAATTTAATTCTTCAACGCGAAAACATTAATTATTTATTCATAGCTAAAATATAATTATTTATTTAAATCAAAACAAAAGACTTAGAAGTGTTCGAGTTCCAATCAGGTACCTAGAAATGTAATTTCAACTTACATTTTTATTTCAGTCACATTTTTCACAATATAAATAAACGATAAAATTACGCCTAAATTATAAATATTATTATTATATTGTATATTATAAATATTAATATAATATATATTATAATTATAAAGATCCTAATGAGCACAAAGCTATGGGGAATTATTATTGATTCAGATATGAGATGCTCTAAGCCAGTTTTTAGTGAAGAAAAATTATTTATCTTTCACGCATTGTACATTTATATTGCACTATGCCCTTTTTTTAAAATCATTTTTAATCCTTTGTAAAAACTAACATTAACAAACTTACGATATACGTCATAAGGATCTTTTGCTATTTCCTCAGCATCAAATGTTGAATTAAAAGGTAAATGAAGTGAACTGTATAAAAAATGCTCTACTCACCACTCAAGCTGCTTACAAACTGATATTCGGGTATTCACCGCGGTAGAGGTTAATCGCGTCACACAATCAATTACAGCTAGCGTAGGAATATTACGCAAATCATACGATGTGAACATAGTTCCATAATACGCCTAAATATACGTGATATGTTCATAAACTTCCACAAAATAAAGTTTAAATGCACTGATTGTTTGAATACATTAACACCTTCTCTACTCGACACAAAAGGTGAATGTCTTATACATAGGCCGAAAGCTTTACAAAGCTCTGCCCATTAACAACCGCTCAATTGACAATTTTGATGATTTTAACAAAGAAGTGTCAATAATTCTTTACGATTGTTCTCCGTGCTCTATTAAAGATTTCTATGTCTATTTTAAATAAATGGCTTAAACATTAATAAACAAAATGTTTTGTTTATACATAATTTCGATACATATTACCATCTTATTTTATGACGAAAACAGTTGTGTAATATACCTGCAAAACCAGTGTTTGGAACATAGTTTACGAAATTTTATCCTAGTTCATCCTTATATGAGAAATGGAGGGATCGAGCCGATCACGAATTTTTAAAAAGGGATTACATTTAACCTACACCTGGTTACCTTGATTATTAATATTGTAATGCCAAAAAGATATTAGACGTATTCACTTCGTGGGATTCTGTTGAGAAGATCTTTAAATATTTTAAATAGATGATTTAAGGGAAATAACGATTTATTTTACTCACGTATGTAACTCTCGTAAAAAGTTTTGAAAACAGATACCATTATAAATTTATGAAAAATAAATCATACAGAGAAGAAAAAAGAAACAGAGGAAAAAGATTAGTTTCACGCGAAGAAGTTTGCAGAGCGAAATTATTGAAAAAAAACAGTTGATATAATTTTAGAGTGATATAATTTTAATGAAGAGAAGTAAGATGGAATAAACTCCTTATTGTCGACATATAAATGGAAAAGTTCAGACGACTGGGGGATTAAAATGTTATTAGTTATTGATATTCAGCACTAAAGTTTATTTAAAGTACGGGTATTTTTCTCATTCATTTTCTGGTCATTATTGTGAAAATTATGTCTGCAGTACATATATGAGTAGTAAAATTTTTTATTTTAAATTTGGTTTTTGAAATTGACCAACTTAAGCTCTTTGAATTTTTTAAATAATTTTATTTCAATGTAACTAATTTTCAATTTCAAAACGAGCTAATAATTACCTTATATTTAGATGTTGCTTTCTAGTTTATATATTTACATTAGTTATGAATATAAGTTCACAGGTGGCGTATAACCTGAACGTAAGTTTAATTAATCAGAGCCGTATTTTATTTTATTACGTTGTCAATCAACCAATCCTTTATTAAATGCTTTCTAAATATGAGTAATAATTAAACGTTGCTTAGTCGTTATTTCATTTATTTTCGACTAGGAAGGAAATTATGTTGTATCAGAGTTAACTTTTATTTAATTCAAATGAAGCTTAATCATATCTGTTTTATTATTCACCAAAATTCATCAACCCCCTTTAATTCTTGTTACATATATAATTAATTACTTGTCGATTAATAATCTTGATGTGTTTTATTTGATTCATGGTTGATTAATTCTTGGTCCGTGTTTTGCTTTATTACAGTTGAATCTTTGACTTTAATCAAGCAAAGATACCATAATTTATTGTGTAATTATAAAGTATATTAGTTTATTATCCTGTTATAGTTAACTCAATGCCATGTCCCAAATTGAAAAGTGTCAATATTATTAATCTTTGATTAGTTAGATTACACTAGGTAATACTAATAACAGACAATACGAATCGTTAATCCCTAGAGTAATTATAAAATTGATTCTTAAAAACAATGCAATTAAATCCAAAAGAAATCACTGCTAAAAACAAACATATTTTTTCCAATTCTCATATTGAATAAAAATTAGTTTCCATTCAAATAAAAATTAGTTTCAATAAATGTTATAAAACAACGTAAAAATGGTCTTGATCGTATATGTACAAAAGTAATTTAATACACTATATTAAAAAAGGTCCTTATACATAAAACCTGTTTTCCAATCAAAACATCGCATGCGATACTTTAATGAACTTTCATTTTATCTACATAGGTTAAAGGTAGAAAAATTTATATTTGGTAACCTTTTAGCTGATAATCTACCGGCATCATAAAAAAGTCAGAGTCAATGAAGTGGGAGTAAAAGCTAGTAGCTAGATGAGTGTTTGGATGAAAACCTGAGTTCGCAACAGCCGCAGGAAAATATTCTCGTTAACGTATTCCCTTCACAATTTGACGTTTGGGAACAGGTTATTGCGGAACATACGTACTTGGTATAGCATATCAGGAACAAAATGAAATAATATTTTAAAAGACAAGTTTACTAACTTAACGCATTTAATGCAACTCGCAACGCAAACGTGCGATAAGAGTTACATTCTACATTTCATACATACGTGGTGCATTTTTAATACAATATTTATTTCATGTTTAATGCAATATTTTATTTACTTGCATGCACGCATTTCTTAAACGTACTAATACAGTTGATGTCATATGCGGGCAGACTCAACAAGTTGTATTGTAAAGACAAAAATGTTAACCGAATTCAATTCTTTGGATTCTACTGTAAAAAAGAAGTGTCGAGTAGAAGTAGAGATTTGAGAAGAACTACAAATTTTAAATGTATTGACACGTTCAATTTTGGAGGAGCGGGTTACTCTCTGACGTGACGTTGGTGAGAAGGGAATCTTTGTATGGGTTAGTGCAGCTGTTCCCACTCTCCCTTAAGTTTTAGAAAAATGTACTTCGTTTTAGTACTTGCTTTAGCTTATTTTTTTCAGATTAAAGTTATAGTTTTAATGAGTCAGAATGTATGAAATTATAATCCCCTAGCCTCCCAATAGAGTTTAAAATGAAACACTAGACTATACCATTACTAAGGTGGACGTATCTTTCAGATTTAATCTTGCCTTCTGTAGCTAAATAATTAATGGTAACGTCAACCCTTAACAATAGTCGACAGTCTCTATAGTTCAGGCGGAAAAATGTAATAGTTGTTCAAGCTTCAATCAAATATGTTGGTACGTTTAAGAAATGCAGACATGCAATTACATGAAATATTCGTTCATTCAAACATAAAATAATCAACGCCGTGCGATTAATCAAATAAATCAATACATTCATGTGTGAGAATAGTCAAACAAAATGGCATTTAAGATTTGTTAATTTACTCAATAAATATTAATAATAATGTACTTACAGTTCCGTCGCTTCTCATAACTTATTTATCATTTATAACTTAATCTACTTCAATCCGTAAAATTCATATTCAATTATTTACTTAATTTATTACCAAAATACTGACTCCTAAATATTGTGTTTTAATTGATGACATCATACTTAAAGTAATTATTCCATCTATTCCCAATACTTTACTTAGTAATGACTTTTATTTTAATTAATATTATGGTTTAATCCGAATTAATTATGGATTTATTGATCAAAATTTACAGCAACATAGCTACTGTCTAGCTAATACGAAAATCTGGCCTCCGCGTAAAAACCGTCGCTTAAAAAATGACAGGGATTTTGAGATTTCCTTAAAAAATAAAGTTTATCGAGGAAATTTTACTGACTTTTACCCGGCGCCTCCAGCATATTGTCACGTTCTATTTCTGGAGAGAGGGTTGCTCTCCGAAGTGACATTGGTGAGAGTGGAATCGTTGTATGAGTTGCATTGCCTTCCTGGTCTCACCATGTAAGTACTAAAATCAATTTATTCTTATGAAGATGCACTTCGTTTTAATGTATTGGTACGTTTTAAAAAATGCATACATGCAATTAAATAAAATATGCGTTCACCCAAAAACAAAATAATCAACGCGGTACAATTAATCAAATAAATCAATACTTATCCATGTGTACAAATAGTCAAACGAAAATGGCTTGTCAGATTTGTTCATTTACATCTTGATTAAATATTAAATAATGTACTTACAGTTTCCGTTCAATCTTGTCACACACTTATTTTATAATTATGTTATGTCCACGCACAGTGATCTTATTTAGTTCTTTCAGAATTATTTTAATCTACTTGTTACCACATAATTTCAATCTACTTTTTTCGAAAAAATCATGCTTAAAAGAATTTATCTAATTTATTATCAAAAATACTTGCTACTAAATACTGCTACATCTCATGCCTAATAATTAACTGCTCTCTCGTTACTAGAACCGACACCCTGATTTTATTTTAATTAATTTTCAATTATTTCAATCATTATTTCATAATTATATTTTCGCGGACTAATCGGCAGAGATTTCTCGGCAGATGTCAAATCTTAGTGCTTTTTCACACATCTTGTGTGCCGAATTTATCCATTTTGGTCTCCTCCCTAATTAGCATGTCTAACCACCTGTGTGCCGATTTCGCTAATTGCGTCTAGCCATGATTATTGCGTCCATCTACTTACGTACCACTAAAACTCCACACGCTATACACACACCGTTGATTTGATTTAGATCGATGGTTCCTCTCTACAGTGACAAGAACGTCGTACTATTTAGCTAACTCTCTTTGTTACATCAAATTTTGTTCCTATAGAAACAGTTTATTTAAGAAAGAGTTTAAATTAAATAGCATAGGGTATAATTAATAATCAATAATTATTTCTGCACTTTGATCATAAAACGAATCTATGAGAAGTTTCCCAGTGGTTGTATTAGCGTTTCATATTGTATTTACACCGCTAAACTTTTTATCGCATCTAATAATCTTGAATTTATATTATTTGTAAGTATCTAATGCTCGATCTTTTAACATAAAACTAAACTGAAACGAAGACAAATTGCCTCGTTACACTCTCCACAGCCCCGAGAAAATTCGCCCTCATATATTAACAACACCAGAGACTATAAAAACTTGGTTAATCTCCAGAAAACTGTTAATCTACTTACAAGAAGTAATTTCATCAATAAACTTTTGTATGTTCCCTTTATGGTCTGTCTAATCCACAACCTAAATCTCACCATCATCTTTTGACTTTAAATTTACACCTTTTTCGATTATAAAACTTTTTAAATTCTCGTATAAGTCCATTTATCTTTCATCTAAAACTAACTAATCTTAATATATATTTGTTTTTTCGTTCAGCAAAAACTGTTTAACTTTTACCTAAGTTTTAACTATTCATTCCACTATAACTAGCTAATAACCTAATAAAATTATTTTATTCGTAAATAAAAACTATTTAATCTTCCTAGAAGATAATTTATTTAAGTTTACTTATTTATTCAGTCATAAAACTGTGCGTTTTCTCGTTACAATATTTTAAATGATGAAAGGGAATAATGTCGAAAAGAGACGAAATCATTAAAATCAATACATTCCATAAAATAATGTAGCAATCTATAATTATAATTTCATTTAATTATACAAAGTTAAATTAATCTCAGAATAAAATATCTATCTTAAAAAGACACACGCGGAATGAATCAAACGCAGTTGTTACTTTGTAGAAGACGGATAAACTACCCGCGACGCAAAAAGCTAGAAAGGATGGAAAAGAAAAAAGTCTTTTTGCGTGAATGAGAACGAATGCTAATGTAAACTAGCGAACACAGATAGGTGCTTTCTCGTTCATGAAGTGCGAGAGAGTTTTATAATATTATAAAAGTAAAATTAAGTAATGAGTCTCCACCAAGTTAAAGAGAGATACATTCAAACATTTGCGAATCAGATACAAAATGTTACGTGAAATTCTCGGTGCGAAAAGACGGTCAGAAATTTACCAGGCTTTACCAGTCCATCTCTAACATTTTAAATAAGTTCGCGTATTGTCCTTTAGCAATGTTTTTGTATTGTCATGAGAATGATGGCAAATGTTCAGATGTAAGTAGGCGAGTATTTTCTTCTAAATGTCTGATTAAGAAATTGAAACACCTTAAGTTATTTTGATTTTATTCTGAGTAAATAATTTTATTCAATGAAACGCCCGATTTCTGCCGTTAGCCGCGAGTTCGTAACACGTAATGGTTATTCTAGAGTGGAATAAGAACAGCCGTGCGCACCATCTTATTTAGATAGTTAAAAATTCAGAAGACTCGATTTTCTCTACAGACATTAGGACAGCACACATTTCTATAAATGGATGGCTCTATTAAGAGTATTGGCAAGAATAAGTTTATTAACGTAATTATATTATACAAATCTTTTAGCCTGAAAAGTTGAAAACTAAAAACTTAAGAATTAACAGTGACATATAGTGAGGCAACACTAAAGTCTTAAGAAAGAGTGCATGAAACATACAACATTCTGGATGAAATTTTGAGACAAGAAAGTCTTAATTGCCGTAGAGGCAGATGCCACCCGATATCGGTACAAACGTCCAAAAGTTTGGTGCTTAAAGCAAAGTGCAGTTGATAACTCTGAAATAACCACAACGAGAAAGCTAATTAAGAGCATTGATTATAGAATGGATTATATAATCAATTTATCGCCGAATGCGCTCAATATTTTATCTTTCACAAAAGAGAACATAAAGCAATTAGACTCCAATTGTGTTAAGATCAACAAGATTAAAATATAAACGGGTAAAAAATATTGAAGTAGTAAATAGCGAGATGAACGAAAACATCAATGAATATAGATTATGCTCTTTATAGGAGGTGCTCTGACGTACGTTTATAAAGACCACCAGCAAATCAGCTAACCCCACTAAACCAAACTTCCTCATCAGTTGACCATGCTATGGCCAAGGTATTGC
>WYDF02301674.1:0-15546 GCA_009867245.2 Adranes taylori
GGAGCACGTAACAAAGATAATACATAATATATATATATATATATATATAATGTATATATTGTAAATTGTTTTTATAACGTGTAACACAACACATGCAATAAAATATACATGGAAAAACAAACAGGAACTTCAGAACAAGATACAGAGAGCACCAATACGCACTCAGGAGACCACACATATATGACTACCATTTCGCAAACCATCTACTCAACAACGAATTTAGACACCAAAGAAAATATTGAAATATATAAACACTAAAATAATCCAGAACATATTAAACGAACAAATTCAATGCAAATTCTAGAGCCTAATACATCCACTTAAAATATTACATAAAACACAAAACTAATTACCAATAAAACAAGCACCATGATTCAATTCCCAAGACAGCTTTTAATACAAAAAATGGCCACTATGAATTTGTTCATATGCCATTTGGTCTAAAGAATGCCCCAGCTACATTTCAAAGAATTATAGATGATATTCTTAGAGATCTCAAAATCTGTCTCGTTTACATGGATGACATAATGGTTTTTCCTCCTACTCTAGATGAACACATAAAGAATTTAAAATTAGTATTCCAAAAACTTAGATCATCTAATTTAAAAATTCTTTAGGAATTTCTTAGGAAAGAAGTCGAATTTTTAGGACATGTTGTAACATCTGAAGGCATAAAACCTAATAAGAAAAAGATCGATGCAATACAAAAATTCCCCATTCCAGAAACAGCAAAAGAAATCAAATCATTTTTAGGATTGCTAGGATACTATAGACGTTTCATAAACATTTTCGACAAACTTACTAAACCTTTTACATCATGTTTAAAAAAGAACGCTAAAATTGTTCATAATGAAGAATCTATCAAAACATTCGAGTTATGTAAATCCGTATTAACTAACGATCCAATATTTCAATATCCTGATTTCAATTAACCTTTCATTGTAACTACTGATGTATCTAACATAGCAGTAGGACTTGTCTTATCTCAAAGACCCGTTGGTAAAGATTTGCCTATTGCCTATGCATCAAGAACCTTAAATTCCGCAGAAAGTATTTTCGCCCATACTTGTTTGGTAATAAGTTGACTATCTATTCTGACCATAAACCACTAGAATGGCTTGTCTCCTTAAAAGAACCAAATTCTCGATTGGTCAGGTGGCGCCTAAAATTTGAAGAATTTAATTATGAGATAAAATATAAAAAAGGAAGTTTAAATGTCGTAGCAGATTGTCTCTCTCGGATAGAAATCAATAATTTCGAAACAGAATCTAACATAGCAAATTCCGGTGATGTACAACCTCTTGATGACGAAATTGAATGGTACATACAGTACACTTCGATACTAAATCCCGTGTTAAATATACCTATTACAGACAAACCCTTAAATTATTTCAACCCCCAGATAATAATAAGACTTAATGATACCGAACAAACAATTGTTAAATCTATTATTCCTTTGCCACAAAAAGAACGAATAACGATATCATTTCCCAAACAACAGTTAGAATCAGAGTTAGTAAATTTTGTTAAACAGAAAATTAATCCAATTAATACGTATGTATTATATTTTGATAATTAATTCGTAATATCCAATATATGTAAAATACTGATTAAACAGTTTGAAGCAAACTGTCTGGAATTTTTAAATGCCATAAGACTTCTCTTTGATATTGCAGCTATTAATGAGCAAAATCTTAAAATACACTACAACCATGAAGGTAACACATGTCATAGAGGTATTAATGAAACAGTCCAACACATAAACACATTACTATTGGCCTAATGTGGAATGTTTGCATATGGATGATTTTAGAATACGCAGTCAAAAATTTCTAACTATCATAGATGCATTCTCCCGATTTGGACAGGCATACCCTATAACATCAAACTTAAGTATTAATGTAATAAATTCATTACTAACACACTTTTTGGATCAAGGTAAACCACAAAAAATTGTTGTTGATCAAGGTAGTGAATTTAAAAACAGACTATTAGATGAATTTAGCAAATTCCACAAAGTTAGACTACATTATACAACTACTAGAAATTCAAACAATAATGTCCTTGTAGAACGTTTCATTCAACTCTTGCTGATTCAATTAGATGTTTGATACAAACATACCCCAATGAAAAAATAGATAAATTAATGAAATATGCTATTATATGTTACGATACTTCGTTACACAGTACCACTAAATTTAGTCCTCTTGAAATAATATACGCAAATTCTGTTAAAACCCTAGAAGTTACCCTAGAAACCCTATAAGGCAGACTTAATAGGCGATTATACTAACAAACATAAAAACATTCTTAATACCTTGTATAAAACTGTTAAAATAAACAACGAAGAAGAGAAAGTTAACGTAATCTCTAAACTAAATGAGAAAAGAGAAGACGTACCAACCAAGATGATACAGTTTATATTAAACAATTACATAGAAGTGCAAAACGCAAACCCAAATTTCATAAAAGTAAAGTAATATCTGATAAAGACAAAAAACTAAATACTACTAACGGTACTTATCATAAAAACAGAATTAAACGACAGAAAATACTAAATAAAACTTCCTCTTTACAGGATGAAGACCATCCTATTCCTTCTTGCAGTTATTCAAATATTTAATCAAAGCCAAGGAGAAACAATTAAAATTAATCCAATTACCTCCGGAATCTTACACTTTAAATTAGGTAACGCTAAACTAGTGTCTTCAAAACATACTTTTATACACTATATAAACTTAAACTCATTCCAAAAATCCATAATAGACTTAAGTACTCATTTATTTAATATAAGAAATATAATCACTAATTATAGTTATTTAAGTGAAAATAACTCTTCTAATTTCATAGTCTTCATTTCAAAACAAGCTGACAAACAATTAACTTTTGTTTAGATGTTGATTACTTGTTTCTGTATTTATTTATGTATTGAAAATGAAGTATATCGGTGGCATATAAACCTTTATGAAACTTTAACAAATCATAACTGCACTATATTTTACTATGTTGTTAGTCAACCGATTCTGTATTAATTCATCTCAAATTTCACTATAAATTACATACTGTTTGGCTCCTATTTAATTTATATCTGACTGGAGGGAAAGCTCTGTTGCATTAGAATCAACATTTATGTAATTGAAATAAATCTTAGTCACTATTTGTTTTATTATTTACCAAAATTCGTCAACCCTTTTTAATTGTATTTGCATGTAACAATAACTCACTTAGTGAACAATAAAGCGTTTTAAAATGTTGATGTGTTGTATTTAAATTATGTTTAATTACTTCATGGGCCGTATTTGCTTCATTTATAAAGGTTGAATCTTTGGTTTTAGTTAAGCAAGGTGTCATAACTCATTGTGAAATTAGAAGGTGTATTTGTGTATGTATATTCTAAAACCCCCAAATTACCTTCTATTAAATGTTCTACAATTGCTCTACGATTCCGATTGAATTTAAGGTGTTTTGACTGGAAGTAGACCATAATTATCCTGTTAAATCAGGTCCATGTCACAAAAATAAATGTGACAATATATTCTAGATATTGTTTATTTGTTTTCTTTATTATCCCATTTTTGTAGATTTTTAAACAAAATCTGTAAATTCTCTGCTAAGTAGGCGACTCTTCCGTGGGTTTATTCCGTATCTTAAATTAAAGGAATTACTTTACGTTGTTTTGCAATTGAATATTTATTTCAAATCGAGTAAAAAAATTACTGCCTAGAAGTCAATGCAGCTTAAGTACAATGACTCTCTTTCTTTTGTATATTTTATTTATATTTAATTTTTAATGATTTAAATAAAAATGAATTGAAATAAACTAGGAATTATGAACATTAATATTTGCACTGGTCTTTAATGTATCCCTCCGCTTCCGGAGATTGTAATATCCACGTGCCTTTTCTAGATAACATTGCCTCTTCCTTCGAATGTTTTATGTCGTCTGACTTGCTCCTCTGTTGGACTTTGTTATCGCGCTTGGCCATCTATCTGCTTGATGGTGTATTGTGGTACTTTCCTTTTTGTGTATTATCCACCAGCGCTACATCTACTGGCTCGATCGTCTGCTGGATCGGAATTCCCAATCTTGTGTATACCCGTTTCTCTCACTTGAGTGATATGCTGTGTCATATATTTTATTGGTATTTTAGACGCTTTTTCCGATTTTAAGGATTCTTGTGGCTATACAAAAACATTGTTGTAACGTCTTTTCCCCTTCTTTAATGTCAACGCAAAAAATTATAGAAAACACAATTTTTTTAAACTTTTCAGATCCACTAAGCTCTTTTAAGTTCGCACTCATCGGAGCAACTAATATAGTTCATGTGAGAGTTAGGAGCTACTATGAATCAGTATGGTATTTATATAAGTTACTAATTCTGGGGATGAAAACATCGACTAGTGTTGTTTACTTAACTTTGAGATTGTAATATTTGTTTTTATTATTTCAGAATAAAGTCCAACAACAGCAATCCAACTCACGTTCAAATAGTCCTTGTCAGAATCAATACCAAGCAAATCAGAACTTCTATACGAAACAATCGTCGGCACGCAGCCCTCTGAAAACCTCGTCGCTAGCACAAGAGCCTCAGAAACCTAGTTCCGGATCGTCTATATCGCCATCCGCAAACAGGAGAGGCTCCGCAGTCAGTCGGCTCTCAAGTCAGTTTACTTCCTCTCCCTTACACCAACCGCTTTTTGCTAGCTCTTCTGTTCCTATTAGTTGTTCGTCGAAACCACAAAATTCCGGTAAGTTATTAAATTTAATGACATAACATGAATGTTTTGTTTGTCGACTGCAATTCGTTGATGGAAAATTCACTACTAAACAATTCATATACTACAAGTATGATTTATTATTGCAATGTAAAAGTATTAGTATAAACTCAAATTTATACTGTATTGTGTAGAAATTGCATACTTCTTGTGAACTTAACATTATCTGCTTCAGTATTTAGAAAGTTCATATTAACAAACAGAAGTTTTAAGAGATATGTGCACAGGCTACGTAAATTTATTAGAATGCATTTGAATAAATTAATTTTGAGCGCTTTAATTACCGTCGGAGCAACAATTAAGAATGAAACATCATACAGATTATTGTAAGCAAGATTGCGATGAGTGCGGTTACGTTTTCTCACGTTTGTGTTGTTAATTTGTGTAAATGTAAGTCAAAGGCACTTAGTGGCCCTAAATGTAGTTTATGTGATACTGTTATTCACCCTTCTTGTGATAGAAAATATAAACTTGAGGTGAATGACGATAAAACCGTTATTGGTTGTGATTCTAAAATGTGTATTGATGACCTTGATGCATCATCATTAAATTTGAGTACTTACAGTATAATCACTGTTATTAATCAAGACCCCAAAGATTTGGAAATATTTTTCTTGAAAAAGCTGCTAAGAATGTCAAACACTCAGGTAAATGATCTCAGGTATAAACATCAGGTATAATTGCTTAATTCGATTTAGTCATTGGAAAGGCTGATTCCGCTATCTAGTGATGATGATAAAAATCTGAACAATCAAATATTGCTTATTAATGACTCTGTATTGTCTTTGACGTCTTCATAAATGAACGATGTAAATAAACCAATATTAGACCCTCTTGTTGCGTCTAGAAATCAAATACTTAATATTAATGTGCAAAAATCCATGGTTCCTGTTTAAAGAATACTTCAACTGATCGATAAATATATAAAGATCACAACTCAGAATTCGCGTACAACCAAGTAACCCAATCTGCAAGTAATCAATTGGCTAACTCAACTTAAACAGAGATTGGTTATAATCATAACACTGCAGCCAGTTTTTTTGGGTAAAACTGCCAAACGCAGTAGAAATTTTAATGGATTAAACGGCAAAAAAACTGGGTTACTTACACTTATCCAAAATGCACCCAGAATCTAGGCAAGTGGAATTGGATAATGATGTGGAACAATATGGCGGTAAAAACTTAAATAATTTACAAATCCGAACACTCAGCATCTTGAGAACCATGCCAAACTGTTTGATGCTAATTTTTGGCCAACTGGTTCGTGTGTTCGAAGATATTTTATTAACACCAATAATCATAGAGATAAATAAGTTAATACAGCTTTTCATTTAAATATTCGCTTTGACTGAGCATTGGTTATCAAATGAAGAAATTAACTATGTATATCTGAAAAATTTTGCGTTGGTAGCATCATTTTGTTGTAATCGCGGTCATTATGGTAGAGCTTCTATTTTTGTAGCCAAAGAATGGTCTGGATCCGTGAGAAGACGTCTTGATCTTGTAAAACACGCTGAATCTGGTGGTAGTAAACTCACTGGGTGCGTGACATCTAGTATTATCGTGGGGGCTTATTACCCTCCGAGCGTATATATATATAATTTAAATTTATACCATCCTATATACTGTTTTTGATACCATCATCTCTGAGCGCAAATCTATTATATTAACCGGTGACTTAAATATACATTTCCTGTCATGTGATAATCGAAAATCAATTGTCTCTGATTTTTTATCGTTATGTGATCTTGTGCCTTGTTACAAAGATGTTACGAGAATAGCAAATGGATTTGGATCTTGTATAAGTAGTATAATTGTAAGTAATGATTTAAGAGTATATAACCTGGGCAATCAGATTATCAGGTGTTGCATCTAGCACCATTTTGGTCAGCTCTCGGCCTTTAGTTGTACAATAAATAAGTCCAAACCTAATGACGTATATGTCCGTAAATTTAATCCTAACAACATATCTCAATTTCTTGATGCATTGCTGACCGCCGATTGGAGTAATGTATTAAATAGTAATTGCCCTAACAAAGCGATTGAAAGTTTTTATGATGTCTATCACAATCTTTTTTATTTTCATTTTCCAGTACGAAGGAAAAAGATTAAGTCTCAGGATTACAACTGGATTACTTCAGAATTATTGGGCTTAAAATCTAGAGTAGCAGGTTTATATGAATTGAGTCTACAGTATCCTATTTTCAAAGTCGAGTCTTCTTTATTAAATAATCATTATCAAAGTTAGATAAAAGATGCTAAAGTCGTTGCGAACTATAAGTACCTTAGGGCAGTGATTCTCAAAGTGTGGGTCAAAGTAAGTGTTTATTTAAGGGATTGCAGAAAAATTAGTGGGAGATCATTCTTTTCATTTATTTTATAATTTTATTATGGACATATTAGAAATAAAATTATTACATAATTATTTTAACATACAAAAAAAATTATTTAAATAAAAAAAAAGATTCATTGTCGTTTCTGTGAATTTAAAATACTTATATTTATTTTCTAACTTTTTAGTAATTCAAGTAGTAACCTTATAAATATTTTAATACGAGCCTGTACATAAGACTCAAAATTTGCGCTATATGGGGAATCCCTGAACTCCCACTCCCCACATGAACTATGATAGAACAACGCTGTCATTTGTCACGGTGTTCACTAATAACGGTTTTCTGTATGCTCATCGAGTTAGAAATTGTTACATTTCAAGTAAACAGTGCTCACTAAGTAAATATTTCCATAGCATTTTATTGCTAATAATGTATCAAAATATATGTAAGTAAAAACCTACTAATTGCCGGAATAACATTTTTAATGCAATTAATATCGGGCGTGCAAGCTTACGAAGTAATTTCATTTGGTCGTTCAAAATCAATAATGTTATGCCAAGACCGTTACACACTTCTTCGCGAACAAGAACTTATGTTATTAATTGAAATAAATTCGTCTTCTATTGCATTGATCTGAATTCTAGAAAGAGTGTCTGCGTTGGTATGATACTGTGCTTTCTGATAAGTAATCTCGTAATCAATTTCTTCAAGTTTTAGTCTCCATCTCATTAATTTAGAGTTCGGTTCTTTTAATTTTATAAGCCAAACTAACGAGCTATGACCTGTATAAATGTAGAACTTGCGTCCGAACAAATATGGTCTGAAGTGTTTGGTGGATCAAACTGTTGCTAACAGTTCTTTCTCTATTGTCGAGTATTTTGACTCGCCATCATTTCAAGTTTGTGAAGCGGGTTTATCACTAGCTAATGGACTTTGTGATAATACTACATCTAAAGCTACATTAGAAGCGTCTGTTGTAAGAATAAATGGTTTTTCGTAATTGGGACATTGTAAAATAGTTCATAACGATGTTTCAACGGGTTTCGAAAGAATTAATGAATTGGTAATCGTGGATCATCAGAGCACTTTTCTTTAAGCATTTTGTTAAATGTTTTAAAGTCTTCCAAACTTCTTAATGAATTTTCTATTATAGTCTACTAAACCAAAAACGCTTTTTATTTCTTTTCGTGTCTTTGGTATGGGGTAGTCTTTAATTGCCTTTATTTTGTCATGTTATTAATTTTTAAGTCTATTTTAGAATATTGTTCCCCCTAAATATGAATAAATGGTTTAAACGGAAAGTTATGTGTATATGTTAAGGGGTTGTAGTAAAAAACATCTCCTAAAAAAAGAGAATGTATAATGAATTGTATTTTCAATATGGATTTCTTTTTCTGCCGGTACGTATGAGAAACAACTACCCTTATGTTTAATATGTAATGCATACTTTGGCGAGTGAAAGCACGAAGCCTTCAAAATTGTTGAAACCTTTCAACATGAAACTTATTCAAAAAACCGTATAGAATATTTTCAAACTCTATTGTCATTCAGATCAAGTCATCAAGTCATCATATTATCAAGTCGTCAAATCAAGTCAGCAAATATCAAGTCTGCAAATATTTGTTTCGAAAGTATGCTTTTACTCAGGAAAAATACCTATTAGCATCTTAACAAGCATGATATCTAACACCAAAATCTACAAAACCATATACTATTGGAGAAGAACTCGTTTAACCTATTTACCATACAAATAACGGAAACCCTTCACGGAAAAAATATCCAGATGAATTGCGGAAAATTTCTCTCTCCAGTGATACAGTTACTAGAAAGATTTTAGAAATTTGCTGTGATCAGTTACAGCCACTTACACATAGAATTAAAGAAAATCCGAAATTTGTAATTTAGCTGACAGCTATCAGAAATTTAGCTCAACTCTTGTTGTATCTTCGATACAGTTACTGCTTTAATATACATGAAGATTTACTATTTTGTCTGTAAATAAACAATCGTAAACAGACGAAGATATTTTTTTACAAGTTAATGATTTTTTTTTTTTTCAAAAAAGAAGGTTTGGATTGGAATACCTGTATTGGTGTATGTACTGACGGTGCAGCAGCAATGAAGGGACAGCACATCGGATTTCTAGCAAAAGCTAAATCTGTTACAAACAAATGGACATCTATATCTTTACTAATTGTATCATTCACTGAGAAGTATTAGTAACTAAAAAAATGTCACCAGATCTTAATGGAGTCTTAAAAGATGCCATACTTTTCGTAATTTTCATAAAATGTCATGTGCATAATAGTCATTTGTTTGCAAATTTATTTAAGGATATGGGAGCGCCGAGCGGATTGCAAACAACTTTTACTACATACAAAAGTAAGGTGGTTGTCAAACGGAAGAGCCTTAAAACGAAAAACTGAAAGATGACATAATGATATTTTTATCAGAAGGAAAGTTCGATTTTCCTAATATTTTCGATAATGGAACCTGGGTTTCTAAATTATGTTAGTTGCAGACATACTAGAGAAACTTAATGAACTGAATATGTCTGCAATGTGAGACACGAACATATTAATTTTGTATGATAAAATTGAAGAAGATATACTGGGTTTATGAAGAAGATATACTTATGGAAGACAAATGTAGAAAATAGCATCTTCGTCGTGCTTTCAAGTATTAATATGATTTTGCCACTGAAAATTATTTGGATGATATAAAATTAAAAGAATCGTAATTGATTATTTGTCATGTGCGCAAGAACAATGTAAAAAATATTTAAGTACTGAAAAGTTTATCTGGGTTCAAAAACTATTTCTCGTCGAAATGGAACAAGTGAAACTTCTCCCATTAAGTACCATTAAATACATCTCCCATTAAGTATCATGAAGATTTTGCCCAACTTAGTTGTGATAGAAAACTGAGTTTAGTAAGCAAACATTGAAGTCTTTTTGGCTTAGTGTGAAAACAGAATATCCATTAGTCGCTGAATTAGCCATAACAGTTCTATTGCAATTTCCATGACTTATTTATGCGATATATTGCGCTTTCAGTAAAGGCAAAGATCAAACAAATCAACGCGCTCGTCTTAGCAACATAGCAATCGCTATCAGATCTGTACTGACGGATATTAAATCACGGTTTAATTTATTATGCCAAAGTAAGAAACAGACTTACCAGTTACACTAAATTCAATTTAAAATATAAAAAAAAAAATCTGTATTAAATAAAAATTATAAGTGTTTCATTGCAATTAAACAAACGAAAATAACTCCTTCTAAACGCCGTCCTTTCAATTCGGGGATGTTTTACTTTTGTACTTTTATTAATGTTGAATTATATAATAATTTGTAAATAACTTGTAATCGTACGTATTATGTGAACTAGTTGGAACGATAAATTTTACTAAAAATTAAAAAAGAATATTAAAATAAAAAAAATTATTAATTTTTATATTAAATAATAAAAAAAAAATTTAATTTATTTTCTTTTTTAAATTTTTTCTTCAATTTTCAACTCCTGTTGTAATATGTTATATTTTTGGTTTTTCATGTGTTTTGTTCTTTGACTCAACCATTTGTTACAATATATGCAACTTATTGTACTGCTTTCATTATGGTTCAATAAATAATCTTAATCTATACATTTACTGTGGTTTTTCAAATATTTGTAAAGGCAGCATTGATTTGACTAGAGAATATGGAATTGATTTTTAATAACTTCTGTTATGGAAAAGACGCCAAGATATGTTGTTTCCGGCTTTACGGTAGCACCTAATTAACTACTTGCCGTATACTTTAAACTATGAGACATACAAGTGATACATTTGTCATTTAGGCATGACCGTGAGTTGTTCGCAGTCGGGACCAACGTCAGCAGTAGTAGTCGCTTCAGCCACTTCTTACTCCACAGCAATTATCAATAATAGTAGCAACAAATCTAGACGTCAATCGAGAGTCGCATCAAATTCAAATACTTATACAACACCACTCTCACAATCAAGAGATCAATCTCAACGAGGAGGAGCACGCAGCGTTATTAATTCTTCATTCGGTCCACACGAGGATCTTATTGCTACAGCTACTTCGGCACTTAGAAGACTGCACTTCAAAACGGGAAGATGTTCTACAAAGCCTTCAACAAAAGTAAATATGTATTTTGAGTTTTGTTATAAAACAGCTACAAAATCCTTTGGAAAAATTTAATATAAATCTTTCGGTAGAACGCATCTCATCCATTAAAAATAATTTTTGCAATAAAAGTTTTCATTTTTAATCTGTGAATATCAATGATTACAAAACGAGCCGCGATTTATTAAATGTTTCAGGGTCAATCAGTCCCGAAAGTTATAGTAATGGGATCGAGTACAACATCAGAGAACACCATAAATACAAGCACAGACAGTTCAAATACAATAGTTACTACAATGACTGCTACGGATGGAGCTACAACAGAAGAAAGTTTGGATATGCCAAACGATCCATTGGACTTTCTACATTCGGATAATATTTTGGCGAGTGATGCTTCTATTCCAATATTACAGGTAGAATTGCTATTGGGTGTAAAAATTATTTGTTTCATTACAAAACGAACATACGGCAAATATTTAAACATTTTTTGGTGTAAATATGAGTAACATTACCGGGGATTTTTGTATGGGTAAGTACCTCTCCCCTGCTCTCCCATTAGCTCATACCGACTTGCACTTTGGTTTACTACTTGCTTAAATTTATTACTACTGTTAAAGTTATTATTTGAATTATTGATACGGAACGCTCTAATTATAATCCCCTGATTATCATAATAGATTTAGAATCAAACACTAGACTGTACTATTACTAAAGTGGATGCACCGTCAGATTGAATTGTGCCTCTTGAGGCTAAATAACTACTGATAACACCAACCCTTAACGATAGTCGTGAGTCTCTTGAGTTCAGGCAGCACAATGAAAGAGTTTTTAAAACTTAAATAAAAATTGTATTGGTACGTTTCAAAAATACATACATGAAATTAAATAAGCTATTCGTTCACTCCAATGAATATCGCCATGAAATATAATACAATAAAAATAATAAATCAATGAAAATAATGGCGTCCATACATGAACAAATGAACCTGAACAAAATTACATGATTAATGTACTTACATTACATCAGCGGTCTCATCACAAACTTAAATAATAATTTATTTTTATATTAGATTCAAAGTGATTTTATTTATTCCTTAGATTTATTTTGAATTACCTTGATCAATGAACAAACTTGTTACAAAATAATTTTAATCTACTTTATTCGTAAAAATGATACATTAATCAGATTTAATTCATAATTATATTTTGACTGAACTCTGGAGCATAGCCTACGGAGGCGAGTGCCCTAACTTAATGTTGCTTCAAGCGCATTGTATGGCCTTTTTATTTGTTTTCGGTTTCCCATTCTTATTAGCCTATCTAGACATCGATATGCATTTTTCGGTGCTGAATCAATCGTACCTAATTAACACGTACGCCTTGAATACCTGTTAATGAATAACCAATATTTTTTTCTGTATTTTGATCATGGTAGTTTACCTAATGACCGTCCACTTCTTTAAATCTTATTTTCAGCGCTAAACAGTTTTATTATCTAATTATCTCGAAGTATTTACACTATGTGTGACTATCTAATGCTAAATTTTTATAACATCAACCTAATCAGGAATGTGGACAAAGTCCCACGTTACAATATCACACATTTACGTGACATTAAATGTTTCATTCATCTTCTAGTTTTAATCTCATTTAAATTTTACCTGTTAAAAAAAGATCGAAATAATCGAGCTCTAATTAAAAAAAATCGGAGCTACAAAATAAAATAAAAATCCATTTGTCTCTTTTTTGATATGTGCGACACATTCTAGTCTTAGACGTTGCGTACATATTTCTGGTGCGAATGAAATGGAATTTCTCGTTTTAGATCAACTCAGGTCAACTACTCTGTCTTAGATGACATTCCAGGATTCCGGAGCGAGGGTCAGAAGATTGAACTCTGTATTAGTGTAGTATGCCTATTGTCATATAATCTCTGCGTTTCCTTGGCCATCAAGCCCTGGCGATTCTTAAGGTAGCTCTGATTGCACTTTTTTACAAATTTTCTATTTATTTGAGTAACCTCATTCCAAACTTCCAGTAACTTTGACTAGAATGCGGCTAATTAAATGTAGAACTCTTTAGTTAAATCTTTTTATCTTTGGGCCACGTACAGTTTCCATTGAAACAGTGTACTATAACATTCGTGTGCAGTGACAGACTGTGGATGGTGATGTCAATGTAGTTAAAATTGTGTCGTGATAGAAATTGTACTCTTTTTTTTTATCTTTCATATATCAAAGTTATTGGATTCGTGTTTTTATACTCTTTTTGAATTTCTCCTTAGTACGTCTCTTGTATAAATAAATAAATAATTCAACTAATAATTAAATATTAGTTAAATTTTGTACTTTTCAGTGTTGAGAGTCCTCATTTCAATGAATCATAATAGTTGTCCAATACGTGCCTGGGGAAAACATAAATCAAATTAATCAAATCAATAAATTATGTAAAAGTACTTCACTGGTATAGAACCAGTTATTAAATTTAAATAGATGTATTGTATCTAAACAATTCCTACCGCTGCCAACAGACAGTATTACCTGTTTTGGAATAAGTCTAAACGATTGTTTCGTCGTGTCGTATATTGAGTATGCGACAATGCTATGCCGGTTTAACTGTGTATGACTTATGCATCTATGTGTGTATACATGTGTGGATAGATTGATTTGACCCACCGCTTGCTATTATAATATACTGGTTGGCGCCGTTATCTATGAACACCGGCTGTTTGCTGATTGTCGCTCCTGTTGCTACCGCATAGATTCCGCCTCCTATTGTAAGCGTGAGAAAGCCGCTAAGGAAATATTTGAAAGGAATTGTGTGTTATGTAGACCCAGATAGTAGGGGTAAGACAGAGAGGTACATAGGATTGTGTGGATAGACCGTGTCACAGAAATAAAATCTCGTGTAAATGGCCACACACAAACCAGTGCCGTAGAGTAAAACTTGTGCAATGATGACAGTACAATTTCTTGATTTTTATAGTTAATAATTCTAATTTGTATAATGTAAATCAAGTTTTTGCCTGTACAGTAGTTGTCTTTGCGGTCTTTTGCAGATTTGCCATATCTGCGGTGGCACTTAGTAATATTGTACCACGAGCATATGAATTACTTAATAGTGTAAGTTTGAGCTGGAAAGTCATTTACAAATATAGTAAATAATGGGCCAAGTATATTTCCTTGTCCTGTTCCCATCAAAATCTTCTGTATTTGACTTTTTGTGTAATTCCATTGCACTAATTGTTGCTTATTTTGTAAGTAAGATCTACTTAAATTGAATGCAGTTCCATTAACACTATTGAGTTTCAGTTGATTATTTAAGATACTGTCAAGTGTGAATTTCGAAAAGCTGTTGCTACCCAACGCGATGCCAGTAAGATACAGTCCTTGTTTGGGATACATATCGATTCTCTTTTACTCTCAGGTACTGTTTCGTGCAATAGTTATAAAATGCGGTTCACTTCAATAATCAGTTCAATTTACCTACTACTGTTAAAGTGATAATGTAATGAGTGATAATTTATGTCAAAATCTATCAAGTTATAATCCCCCAGTCTCTAAATACTATTAAGAATAAAACACAATTCTAGAATAAAACACTTTCAGATTCAATCATAACCTTATCTAGACAATTAATTGCGCACCTGTTAGCTATCACAAATTGTCTGTCTTAGTAGTTCAGATTGATTAAACGAAAGAAAAATATTAACTTAACAAAATGTACTGATGCTGTACGAAATGCATGCATGCCCATAAAATTAATCAAAATGGCGTTCCTGATTCCTCAAATAAATTCTCAAGTAAATATAAAATAATTCTACTTGCAATTTCTGCTGTTTCTTCATCACAAACTTTATTTATAATTATGCACAGTTACCTCATTAATTCATTTTAATTTAATTTGTCTCAATAAATGTTGCCTGACAATTTAATTTTATTTATTTCTCGAATTCAAACTTAGAAAGACTTATTTAATTTTTGTTGAACACTTATGTTAGTATGCCTCATGACTAACTTCTTTAACGTTTAAATTTATGAATGATTTAATTTGGAATAAATTATGATTATATTTAATTTAATTCGTAATTATATTCTCAAAACTCAAACACAAAATTTGTTTTTTGTTGAGTGTGTGAAGATTTTAAAACTTTTTTGGATAGCTAATTTTCCTAGCATAATTACATCAATAATTCTCACTACTTTTCCCCTTTTTATGGTAAATTCCATTCATTTAATGCAACCCCCCCCCCCCCCCCCCCCCCCCCCCCCCCCCCCCCCCCCCCCCTGCCCCCCTCCCTCTCC
>WYDF02301685.1:0-15546 GCA_009867245.2 Adranes taylori
TATATATATATATATATATATATATATGGCGAACCATAGGGGCCAGGGGTTCCAGATTGTCGATTAAAATCCTAACTTGTCCACGTCACTTATTCCAAAATTTCGCCCATTATTTCATAGATATTTAGCTCCAGTTTAAGTACTTATAATCATAACTCCAAGTGAAGAATGTAAATATTTTTATGTATTAAAGTAAGTCGTTAAAAGTACAAGGTATATTCAGTTAAGTGAATAAAAAACCGTAAGTCAATCTTATTATTTTAATTATTAGTTCTGACTAGAGAAATAATTCGTAATCAATCAGTAGTAGAGTAAATAATTAGTTAAAGTGTGTAATTAATTGTTAGATTCATTCTAAGAGTAAAATTAAAACTAAGGCAGATTTATTTTGTTGCGTAATAACATTTATTTGATGGCGCCATCTTGTAGACAGTTTGCGCCACGTATGATCATGTTTTTGTTGTAGAGGAGCGAGACTTTTCTCGTAGATTAATAAATTATATCTTTTAGCTTATATAGAGTGAAATCACGATTATACAATATTTAAATTTGTGTTGAATTCTTATTTGATAAAGATGAACCATTTTTGATAGTGCATTTATTCATACGATGAAGATATTAAAGAAAACTTAAAACTGATTGATAGTTTTGTTTCTTATTTGATGTTATTATTGTCCTGTGTAATTTTAGTGCATTATGAAATGAATTGATTATTTAATCCTTAAAGGACCGAACTCGTTTCTCCGGGGCCGCTAAGGGTTTCGAATAGAGGAGGGCCCTAAAACTGACAGACCTTGTGCAGCGACTATTTAAGAAAAACGCTGTAAAATCTATCCATATTTAAACCTTGCATAATTAATGAATTAAAGAATTACCTTAAGCTCTACCAAGTTATAAAAAATATATTTTATAACATGTTATGATCCAGAATGAATCAGGGGTTTTCTCAACAAATAGGAGTTTGGGAATGGTAGCCAGATTCGCATGTACGTGTACAAATTTACTCGCGATTGTATTTTTATGGGCTGTAGTGCTTCGGTTAGTTCGTATAATCATGTGTAATTTTTTTAACATTACATATTTTTGTTTCATTATGAACTATTTACGCGGAATGCCACTGTGACATATTAAAATATCTCATTATAACTCTTTCGTTATTGGGAAATATTAAATTTTTATTTCCAAAAACGGAAGAGTGTTAATGTGATATTTTTATTTGTTGCCTTTAATGTTCCTCGTGGTTTAGTAGGCTGTTATTGTCTTCTCATTGGTTGAAGGCATTTAAAATGTTCAAATAGTAAATGACGTTTCGTGGAAAACTTGGGTTTAATTAGGAAAATACCACTTTTGCGGGACAAGCGTGTGCATCTGCTTACCAAATTTCATCCATTTCGGTCCGATATGGCAGGAGAAATCTTTGAACATACGAACATCCGAAATTTACTTCGTACGTACATACAGACACCGAAAAATATTAATTTCCTTTTAAAAATTTCCCAAGTTAGTGAAGATCGACTGCAGGCCGCGGCACAGTGGACAGCGACGATGTTCCCGCCGTAGGCAACCATGAGAACACGCCAAAAGAACACATTCAAGAGCACGCCTTGTTTGAAATTTTCCAAAGGTGAGCAAGGCAGGAAAACGGATAGCACAGCTTTCCAAACCGTAGACAATTATGGTAACCGGGGGTGCCATACTATTAGACCCATAACACATTACTTGTGTAATAACAGTAATCTGTTATTAGACCATAAGGTGTTAAAAATCACTTACGCATGTATTTTGTAATAAAAGACGACAATAACTACATGTTTTCTTTAAATATTAATGTGGGACTGTGAGTGATTATGCTGAAAACATTCTATGTAATATAGTTTCAAGAACTGGCACCACTGAATTGTGAAGTTAACAGAGATTTACAGGTGTCAGGAATGTGCCGCATTGTTGATAACATAATGATGTGTTATATCCATTGTTTAATATTTTCTATTAAATATCATGCAAAATTTATGTAAAATTTATAAAATTTATATTTAGTAAAATTTAGTAAAAATTTATATTTAGTAAAATTTATAAAAGTAAAATTTATAAAATTTCTGTGCTTTTCAGAATCGGAAAGGTTTTAGACCAATCAGCAAAGAAACTTGTCGAAATATCTGATTTACTTAAGGCAAATAGACTGTCGGAGAATGATATAGCTAGTATTCTAGTGGTGCCAAGAAATTCGGTAAAACATATTAAAAGGAAAATGAATTCTATAGACAGATAGCAAAGTAAACGTAAAGGAAACTGCGGGAGGAAACGATGACAACAGAAAGCAAATTTGCGTGATATATGGCTAGAAAACCGAAATAAGTCTAAGCGCATGTTAACTATATATATAAATGTCCGAGGTATTCAAATTTCAGAGCGAACCGTGCAGCGACGACTTGCAGAGTTTGGTTTGACGGGAAGAAAACCACATCGCAAACCAAAGCTTACTCAGGCTATGATCAAAACACAGGCTTTCAGATTGGAATGGGCCCGAAAGTACAAAAACTTTACAGTAGAAGATTGGAAAAGGGTAAATAGGAATTGTGGTAATCATTATTCGTGAAAATTTTATTCATTATTAATGAAAATTTAAGTCATAAAAGATATTTTTTCCAGTCATCGTCTATGACTTAGATTTTCCTTTATGAATCCGTTTTCCTTTATGAAGTCATAACTGATAAGTCACAGTTTGTAAGAAAAAGGTCTGGAGAAAAACACAATCCTGACTGTGTTGTTCCGATGGTTAAATATCTCACATTTATCATGGCGTGGTCTGTGATAAGTTTTAGAGGTACTCGTCATATTCAAATTATGCAAGGTACTATAAAACAAAATTACTACAATTTTTTTTTTAGAAGACCGTCTCTTGTCTCAGTTCTCTGAAAGGTTTGGTGATAGAGAAGAACCAATTATTATACGTGACGGAGCTCCTTGACGTAAAGCAAAAACAGTCAGCAAGTTTTTTGCTGATAAAAACGTCACTGTGTTGGACTGGCCTGGCCTGGCAACTCGCCAGACATGAACCTCATACAATAGAAAATGTATGGGGACTCAAGAAACGCGAGTTCAGTAAAGTCGCAATAACAACAAAACTAGAGCTCACAGAGAAGCTAATTAACGTGTTGCGTCATAATGCACATCCCCAGGAAGCGGTAAAGGTTGTCCAGCTATCATGCTACAGAGAATAGCAGCTCTAATTGCAGCAGGAGGACGTCACACAAAATATAGATTTTTTGTAAATAATAGATTATTCTTTATCTTTTTTTCAACATAATAAAATGCATCAAGTATTTTTAGCAATATAAATATAATTGTAGGGTATTTTACGCAATGGGTTTAATAATATGGCACATTACTGTATGTGTAGGTGATTTGTAGGATAGATTAATTACCCTAAACAACTAATGTGTTAATTGAATTTAATAGACAAGTTATAGTGAAAATTAAATAAATAAACTTTTGTTTTATGCAAAAGATAATAAAACGTATGACTTTCAGTATATGAAAAATGGGATGATGCCCATGAATTTTTTAATCCACAAATGCAAACTAATGTATCTATAGTAACTTATTTGAGGTTCACCGCTATAATCCCTGTAAAAACAATGCATTCAAATATGGTAATGGCAACATTGCATATTATTTTACTGCTTGACCGACAATGACGTATTTGTTTATGTGGGAATTTATTTGATTCCTTGTTCTATCACCTCAACTACAATGCTTTTCATTTCATCAGTCTACATTTCATCAGCTGATTGACTCAACGATAAGGAGAATTAAATTAGTTTTTATTGAAAAAAAAAGATGATAATTTATTTTCCTTAAATATTAATGTTATAATACAAGTGTCTTGTTCAATAGCTCATCTTAAAGGATACACTAATGGTAAGTAATTCAACTATCATCCTATAAAAGTAAATAGGTTTATATTATATTTATTAGGCACTATTATCTGTAAGCACTAGTACCTACCTCTATTTCTCATACTGAAAGTCAAAATTTCTACTTCTTTTACATTACATAAAACAAACATTATTGATCTATTTGTGTTACGTTAGTAGAGGTATATTACTATTAAACCCATTTTATGCGATAAACTATAAATTCAAAGGCCTACATTTTTTCGTTTGTATCATGATTTTCAAGTTTTGATGATGATTCCTATGTATGTTTGTGCGCTGAATCCAAAATGACCTGGTTTCTTTCCACCTGTCGGTTTATGATGAGAACGAATCATTGAATCATAAACCGGCAGATGGCAGCACTTTCGTCATCAAACGTGTTGTACATCTCAGCTAGCTGTCAATGTTGATGCAACCGTTGGTAATATCCTCCGTGATCAAAAGTGTTTGTGTAGGCGGATATACGCTAAAACGCAAACATACAGTGTTCGGAATAGCGGCAAGAGGCTGTAGAAAGTCTACCGATTCCTTTTGTTACATTTGTGGTCAGTTAATAGTGTCAAGACAAAAAAGACATATTACATCGTTCGTGCGCAAATGGTATCTCGCGTATGTCAGTGTAAAAGTAGGAGATCAAGCCAAAATTTGGGCACCCCACAATGTTTGCTATACGTGTTGAAGGACTGAGACGGTGGTCAAAGGGTTGAACAACATTGTTTCAGATTTGGCGTTCCGATGGTCTGACGAGAGCCACAAAATCATAGTGATGATTATTACTTTTTTTCAACTGGTGTTCACGGTTTTAATGTAAAGAATAAAAAGAACATCGTCTATCCAAATCTGCCATCGGCTTTACGTCCTGTCCCTCATGGTCTAGATGTGCCAGTGCCTATGCAACCAGAACATTTACCTGAAGTAGATGCGGATGATATAGTACATTTACCTGAATGTATTATATCATCCGCATAAGGTCGTTGACGAATGCGGATGATATAGTACGTATGGTGAGAGAAAAGGAAGAATTGAATTAGATGATTGGGAGATTTTAAATATTTTAAAGGAGAGAAAGGGATTGGAATTGAATGTTAATAAGACAAAAGTGATATTGTGTAAAAGAAATGGGAAGAAATGTACGATAGAAATTTTTGAGTAGTGGATGGAGAAATGTAAAGGAGAATTGTATGGAGGAATTAATGGGATGTACAAATAAGAGAAAAAGAAGGTGCATCGGGGGAATTGATGGTGATGGTAGAAAAATTGATGATGACGGTGAGGTGGTAGAATTAAATATGGAGGAATGTAACTGAGATTAAAAGATGAGGAAAAGTGGATTCCGGGACATACCGGTATAACTGGGTATCACGATTATGGATGGTTCATATGAAGGTTGGAAGAGGAGGTAAGAGGAGGAAGAGGAGGGAAGAGGAAGAGGGTGAAAGGAATGCTTTCGTATATGCAGAATGGTTTTGTAAGAGGTAGGGGGGCACGGACAACCTTGTTACATTTAATTATGTGATAAATCAGGAAATTTCGGAGAGAGGGAAAGTATATTTGTTGTTTGTCTATCTCAAAGTTGCCTTTGACAGGATAATACGAGAGTATTTGTGGGAGAGATAGGTGGATGTGGAAATTTTGAATGGACTGGTAAGAATGATAAGGGATATGTATGAGGGAACGAAAATTAGGGTGAACGTGAAGTGGGAGGTGTCTGATTGGTTTGAAGTGAGAATATCAGTGGGACAAGGGTGTCCGCTCAGCGCGTGTCTTCAACAAATTTATTGCAGATTTAGAAGTTTTATGGAGGGGGCAAGCGGGGGATACAGATAAGGAGGTGTAAGGTCGTTGACGAATGCTGATGATATAGTACGTATGGTGAGAGAAAAGGAAGAATTGAATTAGATGATTGGGAGATTTTAAATATTTTAAAGGAGAGAAAGGGATTGGAATTGAATGTTAATAAGACAAAAGTGATATTGTGTAAAAGAAATGGGAAGGAATGTACGATAGAAATTTTTGAGCTCATAGGGAAAAGTATAGAAGTAGTTAAGAGATATAAGTACGTAGATTATTTGCTGACGCATTTATGGAAGTGTGGGGTGTGTGCGAAGGAGAAGTAATAGAATGAGTGCAAGCTGGGTGTATTAAGAGGATTCTTGGCGTGGACAGGTCAACACCATATGAATTAGCGTTGCACGAAACTGGAAAACATAAATCCTGGGTAACAGGAGTGAAAAGGATGGTGAATAGTTAGGTGTGAGAATGTTAAATGTGGAGAGGCATGATACGCTTGAAAGGATTACAGGAAGTAGGTATAATAGTAAGTATGAAGGGATAAGGGTGGAAGAGGGCATGGCAGAATACTTAATCTTAAGGTCTGGATTAAGCATGAACGAAAAAAGCAGGATTGTAAGGTTTAGTTGCGGTAGTGAAGAGCTGGGTAATAGGTATTGGATGAATAAAGAAGAGAGGAAGTATAGAGTTTGTGGTAAGAGGAATGCAACATAGCTGCATTGGATGAGAGAATGTGAAGGGATTGAGTTGAAGAAGGAGGAAAGAATGTTTAGAGAGAATTGGAGGTTAATCTTAGGGAGAGAGGGGAGCGGAAGGGGAAAAGTATTGAATGAGATAGTGAAACAAAGGGATGGGGTATAGGAGAATAATGATGGGGTTGAGAGGGAATGGAGTTGGTGATAAGGGTAAGAAGGCAAGTGAGAATGATGCAGGAAGGTAGGAAAGGGAGAGAAGGGGGAAACAAGGAGAGAAAAATATAAATAAAAAAGGAAAGGTGTGTGATACGTAAAGAAGAATGGGAGGAAACAACGGAAGCAAGAGGGAAAGGACTTGTTGGAGACGGGGTAAGGGGAATTTTGGGCATTTGAAAGATGAGAAGAGGAATGGGATTAAGGGGAAGAGAATAGGAAAAAGGATGAAAACTAAGGAAGTCTATTGTCCTCAGCAGGAAGAGCTAAGGACAATAGCTTTCCCTTCTCCCTCGTGGATAAAAACAATACTTTAATTTTGTTATAGATTTGGGAAATGTTGGTTTGAATAATTTTAGTTTTTGCTGTTTTATTTTTCCTCTAGTTTTAATGTAATTACCTTTAGTTAATTGTGTTGTAAATGTATGCCAATAAAGGTTGTCTATATTTGTATATACTTCTGCGAGTCTTTTTCTCAGAAATGGGTCCAAAACTATTATTAATAAAATTCTCTATCCAAATCTCTTTTCATAATTCTTAAGCGATATAGCGGTATTCTTAAGCGTTAGGGTATTAGAAACGGTCGATTCAGTTTAGAATCGAAAATCCTAAGTATTATTTAAAATAACTTTAGTTTCATTCTGAAAATCTTACTTGAAAAACACATTTAACACAATCTTCTATTTCAGTAATGCGGTAAATTGAATATACTGAACCAATTTTGAGCAATACTAGATTTGTTAAATAATATTTAATACTGCTTTATATGTATATTATGCTGTTATTGGTCTCTCTGTTCTTTTTAAATGGTTCAGCTTCAATTGTTCTCTAGATATAACTGAAAATTTCTTCAAATTCTTCAAGCAAACAGTAAAATTATGGCTTTATAAGAGTTGATCCTATGCCAGCTAAATAAATATTGTTGTCAGTAGCCCATTGAAATTTTTGATGATTTTGTCCAGATTCAATGGTCACACATAAAAATTACGGCTTAAATGGAAATAGCGGACTTGAATATTTTTATTTAAGCCGTATGAAGCCATAAATCTAACCATAAAAATTTTATCAAATATTTTCATGTTGAATATGATTTTCGAAGAGAAACATCTAAAATGAAGTTAGAAAAATGAAACTTAAAAAATTCACATCAGTTTATGATTAATTTTATATGGGTTTTTATTTTCTCCAGTTACGAAATATATTATGAGTGGAATGCTGGTTTTAGCTCGATTAACCTTGCTCTTTAAATGCACGACAGACTTGTGTTTAAGAAATGATATTTAATATGCACATGTTTGGATACTCATTTTAATGTTGTCAAATACTTATTTTAATGTACTCATTTCTATGTTACATATCTTTCAAATATTAATTGCAAAGCACGCCTCTGATGTATAACTATAGCTGTGCACTTTTTGATAAAACGTGTTACTATTATAACTATGCATTTTAAATTAGTAGACATGATATAAAGTAATTTACTAAATTAAATAGATCAACTTTTGATCTATTCAATATATGGTAAAACTTTCAACTTCCAGTATATGAAAGATGTGTCGGCGGAACCGTCCTGGAATTTTTGTAGTCTAAATTTAATAGTAGAAAAAAATTCTCGTATGCATTTTTAGATGGCGTTGGTGTATTGTTGTTTGTTCAAATCAATCTGACAAATGTAAACAGCTGACTCTGACAATTTGAGTAGTGTGCGTTGTTGCCAAAAATATAATTTTTCGTATAATCATTACATATTATTATATGCAAAGTATTTTCTTTAGAAACAATTTGTCAAACGCAAATTTTTTCAACTAAATATGAAATACCTGGAATTGTAAAAATAATGAGTGTTTTATTAAAATTGTTACTTCTTTTGTTATTGTAATAAAGCTGTTTTGAAAGATCTAGTATAGGAGCAAAAAAGTCATAAGCTTCACCAAATTCAAAAATTGCTGTACATACGATACAGAATGAATTGCGAAAGGCAAGTCTAATCATTGTCAAGAAACTTTTGGAGAACAGGTCTCTTTTTTATCTAAGAGAAAACTCACCAGTCGATTACCTAGGTGGTTAGGCTGTGGTTATGTGGGTTTTCCTTTGTTTAGCAAAGGTTTAAATCAGCAAAATATGGTCAAATTCGACCAGAAACAGTTTTGATATGGCTTCACAAAGTTAATCGTTTTATGCTTTATAAACTCTGGCAGTTTAATAGACACTTTGTTTTCGCTTGATTAGAGAAAATCCACGCTTCCGACTTATCGCCCACTTATCGCAAATCACTCACAGAAATAATTATAGCCTATGGATATTTAAATTCGGCTATAATTTAACAATATACAGTGGAACCCCACACAGTGGAGGCGCAGGATTTTTCTGAAGCATGACATAGCATTGTCATTGAAAAGATATATTGCTCTATTGGTTACAACCTTGTTACGATGGTGCTTCTCCACTTACTACACATGTTTTTTAGCATAGCACTAGGAATAGTAACCTTTTCTTCCTTTAACGAATGTTCCTTTTGCATGACTTTTATTTGTTCATTCTACCAAATTAACAAGCTTTTCTGTGGTAAGTTCTGCACCGGGATCATCCACCAACTCCAAAACATCTGCTGCCTATATTTCCAAGCCTGTACTCTCACTCCTGGAGATGATTTCATCAACCTCCTGGTCCGATTCTTCAAAGCACACAACATCTTTTTCTGGGCTACATTCAAGCTAAAGCTTCCTCCAGGTTGACAGTAAGGTCAGATGAGAGACTTTAGTGTATAGTTTATTTGTGTAGAAATAGAGCTTTGATGTATAGTTTATTAAAATTAGAAATAACTTATTGTTCCATCGGATATTGTAATGGTGTTGTAATGTAATGGCAACCGATGGAACTGCAACCCCATGACGGTAACTGTTTGAGAATTTTGAAAAATTGTTGCTTTGAAGAATTGAACCAGGTAACTGATGAAATCGTGTCCATGAATACGAGTATAGGCTTGGAAAGATAGGCAGTGGATGTGCTGGAGTTGGTGGATGATCGCGGTGCAGAACATACATGTGGAATAAATTTTACTTTGATAAAATTGTAACGGGTCCAGAGCTAGTGGAGGTGCAGGACCATTATCAATTAACTGTAGACATTTTAAAGATAAGCGTTCATCTTGAAGAAATTTCATAATAGTTGGGGTTGAACACATCAGTCAGCCACTCCATAAATAAAAATTTGTGTGTTTTTATAAATTTAATATAACAAAGTGTTCCAAAACTCCATTTATTGATTAAACATTTTTAATTGCCTCCATCCTTGAGGAACAGCAAATGTCTTAACAATTGTTTCGGGGAGACAATTACCCCTTCTTCAGAAAAACTGAATAAATAGCTTAATTAAATATTAATTAGTTGAGTAGAACTACTCAACTAATTAATCTACTCAAATAACTAATATTTAATTAAGCTATTTATTCAGTTCTTCTGAAGAAGGGATAATTGTTTCCCCGAAACAATTGTCACGACATTTGCTATTCCTCAACGATGGAGGCAATTAAATATGTTTAATCAATAAATGGAGTTTTGGAACACTTTGCTTCATAAAATTTACAATGTGTACTCCAACACTGAAATGTATTAAAAGTTGTGTTACCAATTCCTTCGTATTCGCCGTCAACATAACTGGCAGTCTAGACTTTATGCATTTTTGTGTTTAAACACAGGGGTATTTTCTGACATGTAGACAAGAAGTTGTTTTATCTTACAGCCACCACTTACATTAGCACATAATAAAACTCCAAATCCTTCATTAACAAATTCCTTTGCAGCTTTGATATCTGAACTTGCCGCCTCACCAGGCCTTATTACGTTTTGGATGCCAGTCCGTCCTCGGAATCACCCTGTACTAGCTTTAAAATCCTCAGCTTCTTTGCTCTTGCTCGTTGATTCCTTCAGAAAAACGAAATATAAAAGCCCATGTTGTCTACTTGTCCTAGGATTTTAGTTTTTGTCTTGTTATTATAGTCACTCTTTTGCAACATCCGTAGCTTTTGTAGCATCCTTGTTCCGTATTATCGTGGAAATCGGAGATTTAGCTAAACTGTTTTGTTTTGCTAAATCAATTATACAAACATTGTTTTCATGTTTTGCCACAATTTCTTTCTTTAATTGTATATAGATATAAAATTGATTTCGTATATGTAGAAAATTAGTACGTATGCGAGTCAAAATTTGGTCGTCTAAACCGAGTTGGTCGGGAGCCAAAGTCGTACTGTACTTAAATAACCACCGTAGTTTCTCATTTTAAGAAACTTACTGTTGACAACTGTTATCCTGGTACACAAGCTCCTCGAGGTCAAGTTCAGTTTATGCACTACGACGCCTCAAATAAAGCAGGTTCACACATGATTAGCTTTAAAAAGTAACGAAGTGACAACACTGTCTCATGTGATGTACACATTATAAGGACAGATACAGCAAACTACATTACCAAGATGGACTGTGCGGGTAATTTATAGACCGTGTTCGCGATTCAAATAAGTAACAACTGTTCTATGTGGATGTTTTCATAATTCATCGTTTAACAGGTGAGACAGAATCAAGAACATCGCAAAAAATAGGTCGCTATACTCGTGTAATATAAATATATATACATCTATACTTACATTTAGTTTTCTTTTGATATTTATTTAAAATGAAAAAAAAATGCTTAGCGAAGTTGCGTAGGGCAGCCACAACGGATTGATTTATGATCCTTAAATGAAATTAATTTATTATTACAAATCGCATTTTGAGGATGGATAATGCCAAACAAAATTTTTGGACAAATAAACTATTTCAAAATGATTTGAAAATGAGATATGTGCCTACAACTATAAAATATGTAGTAAGCGTAACGATGTATTTATTACGCTAGATTGTTTTGCTCAATCTATTTCTTTTGGCGATACAACGTTGGCGTCCACTAATTTTCCGTTATTACAGAATATTGTTAACTTACTACTATAATTTAACTAATATTAGCTGAATGGCCTTTGAGTGGAATTAGTAATTTAGATTTATATTGCATTTCTTGCAATTTTAAAATTGTTTGCAAATTACGTTGTCGACTTATATGCGCACACACAGACTGGGGCAGCAACTCTCCCTATTTTTCTCTTTTCCACGAAAGCATTCTGACTAGTATAAGACTGAGCATGATGCATTATGACAAATGGCTGACTCCCCCCGTCAGCCCATACATGATCAAAACTTTTATCAGGTTCTGAATCATCCATTGAATCCTTTTCATAATAAACTATCTTTTAATTTATCCGAAAGTTTTATGGTAGGTTCTTTTCTTTTGTTGTATGACATTCCAGCTCACCTGTAACAAGTCTCAGCTATTCCAAGGCCCAGATGTTTCAAGTGTAGTAGGACTACCGGCATGGGGGGGGGGTATGTAGTACCACAAGGCCCTTCCGAACAATTGTTTAAATAACATTGACAGAACTTCCAGGTGATTGAAGTTCAGGTGGGATATGTCGTTGCTCATCATACCGACGTAGGATGAAGGAACGTAGGATGTAGGATGAAGGATTCACAATCTTGTTCACAAAAAAAAGTTTTGGCAATCTGTTCAACTAAACTCATATACAAAATTACCGCACCACTCATAATTTAATAGCTTTTTGTCACTACAAAGTAATTTTTCTGACATCTCTGGTGAAAATAGCCGAAGATTAAGGTCAAGTTTTATTAAACAGTTATTCTTGAGTCGCTGAAGTTGTAGTTCAAGCATCATTTACGATTTAATTACGAGTTTGTTAATTCTGGTGTTCATACGAATTTAAGTTAATAAAGTTGAAATTCAAAATCATAAACCGACCATTCAAAATCATAAAACCGAACATTTAACAAACGATGAATGTGTAGAGCTTCAACTTTGTTAAAAAATAGGACGTACAATGCTTTATGTTGATAATTTGCTGGGCGTTAATCATACGAGAGTCAGTCGAATAGTTAGAAGATTCAGAGCAACCGGATCGTACTCGAGAAGACGCTGTCAAGGCAAAAAACGTTTCACGGATGATAGTTTTTGAAACTGCAAGCTATCAGAAAAGGGCGAATAACAAGCACAGAACCAGTTTAATGCGGTCAAAAATGTTACAGCGTCTGATTTAACTGTAAGGAGAAGGTTGGGGGAAGTAAGCTTGAGTAGTAGGAGGCCTGCAGTTGGACCATTACTTATCGCAGCACACAAAGTACAACGTTTTAGATTTGCCAGAAATCATACAGATTGGATAGTTGAAGATTGGAAGCGAGTTTTATTTTCGGACGAGACTAGAGTAAGTTCAGAATCTCCAAGAGTATGAAAATGTATGGTCGCAAAAGAGTATGAAAAAGAACTGGAGAAAGATATAATCACTGCACAATATCTCAAAGGGAGCTCACTCGTGGTGTATCAGGAATGTTCTGGGAAGCTATTTGCTTTGACATCCGCACAGCGTTCATCGCTATTCTCCATTGGTCAATTAATGCTGAATTGAATACTATTTAGAGATCATTATTTAGGACCATGCAATGTCTTTCGCACAATTGATAGAAAACAATTTCATGTTGATGAGGATAATGCGAGGCCCCACATCGCTAGGCAAGTTTTGGATTACTTACAAGAAATCAATATTCAAGTCATAGACTGGCCACTACAAAGCCCAGATTTAAATCCAACAGAACACCTTTGGAACAAGCCATTCTTCTCGAGTGGGATAATATTCCCCAAGATGTAATTTCAAATTTGTTAGTGAACTTAAAACGGCGAATAAAAGCAGTATCACGCGTTAATAAGTTATTTTTTCGTTCAATTTTTTTTTGTTTGTAGATTGTTTTTTAAGATTTTCAAGAAAATTGTTTTGTTTCTGAATTTGTAATTAAATGGAATTTGTAATCTTTTCTATAATTCTCCATTAAAAATATTTTCTTTGCTCTATTTAAATTAGTTTTTGATGGTGTTAAAAGAAGTCACCAATCAATCAATTTTGTAAAAATTGTATAGAATTATTTAAGTGGTGCGTTAATTTTGATAATGAGTTTTTATAGCCTTAATGAGTTTTTATTTTTTTATAGCCCATACAAGAGTTCGATTTTTCTGTAGCTCGTTCCTCAGATATAACCCATTAGATTTTTTTGGGTTTACTTAAACGGATGGATTTGCACCATGAGATTTGAGTAATTTGCGTAAAAAGATAAAATCTAAGGCTAAGACTAACTTTCTAGTATAAATATCAGACCCATAAAGGTGCATTCCTAAACTTCACATTGTTAGTTTAAATATTTGTGATGTGTTGTTCCTTAAAGAACCTTTTCTTTATCGCGGTATATGTTTTGCATGCGACACACGCATCAAGGCCATTATTGAAATCTAATGAGGTTCCTCCTTCTACAGTATCAACACCAACAACATGAACACGTTCACAAACGCTTCCTATCCACAAGCAAGGTAGTGCGTTGAAACGTAACAGAATAGAGCACATTAAGATGTATGTCGATCTAGAGCGAAGATCGCCAATTTTATATTGGAGTGATGTTAATGAATTAGTTGATCGTCTAGTATTACTTAATGACTCACGAAACACTGGTATGTATGCCCATGACAACGAGATAGCCATAGTGGAGAAAGAGTTGTAAGAAGGCGGATATGTAGCTTAGTTCATCTGAAACCGTCCAAGTGTAAACAACATTAGTATTGATAACTTTGTTAAAGCTCTTTTGAGCGAATCGTCGACTCGAACTACACGAGAACCTCCCGGACCTGGATTTTTTTCTAACAACGGATGGAAACTATGATATATGCAACCATGTACTTAATCATTTAGCATCGGCCGAGAGGGATACGCAGCCACAAATATTGAGGTTAATTGTTCTTTTTGGCGCTCAAATCGGCATCTAAACAAGCAAGTCTTTTCTAAGTAAATTTTTAAATTTTAGAGTTTCTTTAATCATTTTAAAAATTTGTTGTATTTTGAAATGAATAATGAATATTTGGAAATGATATAATATTTAATATTTACAAGTTTTAGTGTACTTGTTCACGTTTTAGTGAAAATTTTCATGGAAGCTCTTGATAATCTTGCTTTAAAAGTACAATTTAGATATTTATACTAAGAGATCACTACAAGAAATGAGTTTTACGTATTGCTACCTATATCAAAGTATACATACATTTCTATAGCTTTTAAAAGTTTAAAAGTTTTCAAAAACCTCATGAAACACATCCTATAAAAATTACATTTCCTATACTATCTATATCTACCATATTAACAAACAGAATCTAGAAAATCTTGCCGATATTCAAGATAAACTAATTATATCTGAGAATATGAGTACAATAGTAGACAGATATCTTTGGTTCTTGTCTCCGAAAATCTTATTCAAAGCCGCGTGTGGTTGTCACTTATGGCATGCTCCGTGAAATAACAACGTATGACATGTCCTCTCCCTTTTTTTTTTCTTCTATCCCACAGGATCACTTAGAACAAGTCTCAAACACACACACTCACATAGTAAACAACCACTTATAAATATATAGAATGTAGGAATTTGTATAGATGTATATAAGTGTTTTGCTAACCTGTCTTGATTCATCAGACCTCAAATATTTGACGCTGATTGGCGTTTGTTTTTGTTTGACTATGGCTACATTGCTATTTCTTTCCCGCTTTTTCTTTACAGATTTCAGTTCCTAATACGTTTTCAAATATCAACTTATAGAGAGCAAATTAGATCTCACATATGTGTGTGTGGTGCAACTTATTTTATAATTCATGCACATCATTATTTATAAATGCATACTTTCTTTACCATATGTTTAGGAACATTGTTAATTTATTTCGTGCGGGCGTATATATATATATAATGTTTATGTATTATCTTTCTTACGTGCTCCATTATAAATAT